>JAMXBB010000002.1:53333241-53576315 GCA_024138015.1 Lumnitzera littorea
CCCCCCCCCCCCCCCCCCCCCTCTCTCTCTTTTTCTTGATATGTTACATAGGACCTACACATTCCTTATCGAAGTAATCTACCATAAAGGTCCTTCAAAAAGATAGCCTTTTCCTACTAATGTACTACTCCAAACCCAAAAGGCTCCTCCCCTTTCATAGCATACTTAGAAATGTTCTATAGAAAGTAAATACCTTTGAAAACTCTTGCCTATGGTGCACGTGCATCTAAGTAAAGTCTCCATGCCAACTTACTAAGAAGTGCCAAGTTGTATGAATGTAAGTCTTTAAAGCTCATTCCTATTTCATAGTTACTGTTATTCAATATATCTTAGTTTGTTAAAATATTATTGAGAATATTATTTTATTTCCTTGTTTATTTTTATCTTATTTTCAACCTTAGTAAGACGTTTCATTGTAATCAAAGATATATGCAACTTTTGACGATATTACTATTCCCTTGAGAGATAAAAATTCCCTTTATTTTGGTAGTTCCAGAACTTTCAAACTTTACCAAAATTCTTCGTTCTTATTGCATTCTTCTCTATACTAATGTTATTTGATTAGCATAATTCAACAAGTTGCAATCTCTTATACCAAAGTTTTTGAATTTACTTAATCAAAGGGTCAAGGTTCTTTCCATTAACTAATACTAAGGTTCTTTAGATACCTAACAATGGGGTCGTGTTAAATAATACCTTTGATTCTAAGTTAGATTTCTCATAACATGTCTTTTAGATAGATGAAAACTATTGGTCCCATATAAGACATCAAGAGGGGGGGTGAATTGATGTCTTTAAATTTTTAAAAAACTTTTTTGATATGAGAAAAATAAAGCTACCCCTCTTAACAACTTATATTAGTGAATAATTATGTTTTAATAATTCAATACAAAATAAATAATAAGGAAAATTAAAAGAGTAAGGAAAGAGAATATTATGTTGAAATTTTATGAAGCTTTGGCCTTCTGCTTGCTGCTGTCTTCCAACTCCACTGCTGAAGACTCAGTCTACTTCATCGATGCCATTCCACTTGACCTACTAAATCAAATCACAACAAGATTACAACCACTCATCACACATACACTTTACAACACTCCGCTTTATCTATCTAGGCTCTCTACAATCTAGGCTAATACAAATCTTCAGAATACAAATATACTTGTCTCAATACTCAAACAACAAATAAAAATTATAGATTACAAGTGAGAAAAAAATTATAAATCTCAATAAATTTCGCTCTAAAGAGAAATAACAATTGTTGTATTGTTTGCTTCGGTGCAACTTTTTGAAGAAGTATCTAAAGAACTTTTTGTAGCTTTTTAGAAGGTAGAATCTGATCACGATTTTTTGTGTACCGAAAACTTTTTTCTAGAGTTGTTGTGTAAAAATGAAGTTTTGAATCCTTTCTCTTTTTATACTAAAATCTTCCAATGGCTAAATTAAAGATTATTTTCACTTCCATATTTATCCAGCCGTTAGTTGTTAAAGATAATTCCTTAGATATTTTGAGAAGATCTTAGTCATTTCAATTCAAAGACAACTCTCCTTATCTTATTTCGATCAAATATACTCCACAATGACCAGATAAGCTTCTAATTTGAATTTGACGAGGAGATATGCTTAATCAGCAACTTCCGAATAAGACTCATATTCAAGATTTGAAATTGCACAAAATCCGATTCAACCTTATCTTTATCTGTATTTGTGCATATCTTGATTTATCAAAAAGTAATTCACTTAAAAATCCTCGTAGATCATGATTTCATCTTAAGTAAAATTGGATTAATTGTATTTCCCTAATACACCTAATCTAGTGGAGCTAAGCCTTGTTGAATTCAAATCTTGATATTAAAATTCAATGTCATATATTTTCATATCAACTTTCTGAATGACCTTCTAAAAAGTATCAATTCTTCCTTTCTTTAAAATTTCTAAACAAGCTTCTAAAGTGTTATACAACTTCTACTTATAAAGCTTTTGAAATACTTTCTGAAAAAATTCATACTATTCTCTTTTTCAGTCAAGATAGACCTTCTAAATAAGTTTTTGAAGACAACTTAGTTTTGCAAATTTAAACTTTCTGAGAACTCTTCTAAATGCCTGTAATCTTAATGATTCATTAACATTTATTCTTTTTTGTTATCATTAAAATATATGAGAGATATCTAACATTCTCTCCCTTTTTAATGATAACAAAAACACTATTATAAAACTAAATGCAAAAATAAAAAAAAAATCACAATCACATAATCATTATGCCATGCAATGTGCATACCACAATTGTTTTTGGTTTTCCTCTCCCTCTTTTTTGTTATCATCCTTAATATACTGTGAGTAAAATAAACTCCCCCTTAATCTTTATAAAATGTGCAGAATGATGAAAAGATAATAGAAATAAAAGATCATACTGCATTGATTAAAGGAAATATCATTACCAAGTTCAAAGATAACAGAATTAACAAGAAACAAGTCCATAAGAGGATTGAAACAAAATATCCTAACACAAAGTTCAGCTAAAAGTAAAATACTGGACAAAAGAAAAGGAAATACAAAGATAATCATTTTTTTTATTTCTTAGTTTTCTTCCTAGCACACAATTTGAATCTACCAAAATTCACTAGAAGAGTTTTGCTAGGAAGAGTGGCTTCAAAAGATGTTGCGACAAATGAAGTGGGTTCTTTGCTTTTGTCAAATGATGGTATGTTCTAGACGGGAGTAGGTGGAGAGACTTCTTTTATGGAAGCCACAAAAGGAGTTTCTATGTTTCCTTCTTGAGGTGTCTATTCTTCAGGATTGAGAATAGGTATAGAAACTTAAAGTGTCTTTTTAGGTGATTGTAGGGAGATAACAGGAGTGGTATCCAAAGCTGGAACAAGGTTGGAGTCAATCTAATCTATTGGTTAAATAGAAACAGTAGGGAGATTAGGTTCAAGTGGTGTAAAGAGAGTGTTTGAAATAAGAATAGATGGTTTAAATGGTGTAAGGTGAGGATCAAAGATAAGGACAGATGGTTGAGTCTGTGTAGGGTATTCAAATGGTTTAGTAGGATGAGCTTGGTCATCAATTGATAGATTTGATTTAGTAACTGTTTCCTTAACCCAAGCTTTAAATAAATCTTTCGTTCCAATAATCTAATCCCTGACTATCTTTCCTATAACTTTCTTGATTCCTTCAAAAAGTTGTTCAACAAAAGCTGAGTTTTCCCCTTATTTATAGTGAACAGGCTAAACTTCTGTACTTTTTGAATCACCATCTAAAACCGATCCTGTTAGTTCTCTGAATTCAATGCCACCTAATCATCTAATCAATTTCCCTTTCCTTTTTAGTTCCTTTTCAGCCAGCTCCTTTCCTATCTTCCTTTTCTTTTCATTTCCTTTTTCTTCAATTATAATGACCCTCCGTCCAAGATTTGAGGAATGAACATAGATTCCTCCATTATGTGAATGCCAAAGCTTTTCATTCACATAAATTCCTATCTGTTTGAAAATTCTTTCACCTAGTTTAAAAGGGAAAAAAGGGTAACTTGCTTCTCTTAGAATTTTCAATTTGTTGAAACTAAAAAGAGTCATCAACAAATTTCCATATGGCTTAATATCTAAATGCTGCCATATGCGCCGCATCATAAGTTTCACAACATTTACCTTCCTCTTCCCTAGCATTGCTAAAATAACCAATGCATCCTCTCTAGTTACAAAGGTTGCACTACCCTTCCTAGGTAATACAAATGAATTGATGAATTTATGTAAAATTCTAACCAACAACTCAAATTCAGTACTAAAGATATCTCTTCCTTTTCCTAACTCAACTCCATTATTTAATTCTGTGAATAAATTTTCCTTAGTCAACTGGACTAAGCTCTCATCCTCATGTACTTCTTTAATGCCATAGCATTTCAGAATGCCCTTCTTAGTTATTTCAATCTTTTGTCTTAGCACAACTGACTTCCATACTTCTTGATTCTTATTATCAAGCTTCTTATAGAATTCATCTACCAATTCTCCATAAATCACTTTACGCATATCAATCAAACCATTTAAACCTAATCCATTCAGATAGTCTTTCCAAAAAAAACCATTCTTATCAAAGAATTCTAAGTCTAAATAAAATGAATCTTTGATGGAGAGATTTTTACCTTTGATTATATATCTCTTCTTGGGCTTGTCTTTTGATTTGAAGGAAGAAATTCGAGTTTTTACTTCTGAAGACTTTTGCACAATCTTAGAAGCTTTCAACATCTTCTTCATTGGGGTAGCAACCTTAGACTTTTGTAGAGTCTTCTTTGATTTGGGTATAAGGGGTAGTTCAAAAGGATTTCTTTCAAAAACTTCTTCAAATGATTTACCTAAGGGATCAACACCTTCAAATTCAGCCACTTCTTCAGATGAACTAGATTCTTGAACGTCCTAATCAGCCTTCTAATTAACTTCCTAAATTTGCTCAGAATGTACCTCAAAGGCGTTCTTTTGATTCACTTCTTAAGGAGCTTCTTTCGATGTTTCATCACAAAGTTCTAAGTTGATGTGCTTAGGAGCTTAGTTATTACTAGGACTTACAATAGTAGATTCGAATCAATGGGTCCTTCGAAATATCGAAGAAAATAGAGTAAGTTAGTCTACGAACTCACAAGAGTAGTTGACGTGAAGCTGCTTGAAGGATATAATGTACCAACGAATACAACATGACTTGACACTTCACTTGATATGACACACAAGTTGATATCAAGGTCTACCAGCCACTAATCCTAAGCTATTCGGTAAGATTAAATAAGAGTGTATGAAAATGAACTTAGAGAGAGTTGTCTCACAAGAACAGTATATTCAATGTATATCTATGAGGTAAGATGATTCCGGCTTACAAGAAGAAGGGATTATTTATAGTAAGTCCCTAAGGCAACAATACAAATAAAGAAATTACAAAAAGGTGTACATAAAAAGGAGATTCTTAGTACATACAAAAAAGGGTAAAAAGGACAAACAATAAAAAGGGAAAAATAGTATAATGTTGGATAAAATGGATGGGTGGTAACGCAACATTGGTTCTGTGCAAGGATCCTCTTAGTATAGCAACTGTGTAGAATCAAGATACAACAGTATCAGGGACTGCCAAAATGAGGAAGGGGTGCAACAAGTGTCAGTTGGAAATCAAAAGAAAAGTACTTGGCCCGAAGAAGAATATCTTGTCACTCGGCAGGTATCTCTCGACAACTAAAAGTTCAATCATTCAGTACAGAGCCCTTGACAAGCAAATAGTCAGTATCAGCATAAGAGAGGCAATAAAGCAGGGTATAACCTTCTGGAGTTATCAAAAAACTCAGTCATCCTTCTTTCGCATAGAGTTTCTCATCATCAATAGATTACCGAGAGAGAATTCTTTGGGTGAAGGATTCGAAGCCTTAGAGTCATGCACAAGTAAAAGGACCAATGGTCAATAACTCATCATAGGGTTAAGGTTTTTTCAAATGAACCTTGGTGTGTTTCGGAGAGTGGATTATGTTGCAAGTTTGTAAGGATGATGGAGTCTAGCTCTTATTTATCAAGAACAATGGGATTCTTAAGATCATTTTGAATTTTAGATTGATTCCCCTTAGCTACAATGCGAGTAGATTTTCTGGGTACCATGGAGTTTGACTGAAAGAAAAACATAAGAGAAGAATAGGAGAGGTTTGATGAAGTGAGAGAAAGAAAAAAAATGAGACTTTTATAAGATGTGAGGAATTGAACTGCCCATGTTAGAGTTCTTTAACCGTAAGAGAGTAGATTAGTTTAATGGACCCACTAAAGAGAATTTTGTGGACCTACTAAGAACATGCTAAAGCTCTCAATTTTTCGTGTCCAACAAAATAAAAAAAAAAACTTTGTATGTGATTGAAAGAATATATAAACAAGGAAAATTAAAAATTCAATCTAAATTAACAAAAACGATTACAAACACCTAACTCATTACAACTAAAATCTTAATTTATCTAAAGGCTCAGTAAAAATATTGGCAAATTGATATTCGGTTGGAACAAAGTCAACACTAAGATCATTATTTGCTACATGATCACGAATGAAATGATGCCTTATTTCTATATGATTTGACCTTGAGTGATGAACTGAATTTTTTGTGAAATTAATAGCATTAGTATTATCATATTTTATGGGTATATTGTTACAACTTATTCCACAGTCATCCAATTGTTGTTTTAACCAAAATATCTATGCGCAGCAATTTCTAATGGATACATATTCAACTTCTACAATTGAAAGAGCAACAGAATTTTGTTTCTTTGAAGACTAAGAAACTAACTTATTTCCTAAGAACTAACAGGTTCCTAAAGTACTCTTCCTATCTACTTTGCAACCTATATAGTCAGTATTTGAATATCCTATGAGATCAAAATTTTTACTCTTAGGATACTAAATTCCCAATTTTGCAATACTTTTTATATATTTAAAGATCTTTTTAACTGCAGTTAAATGTGTTTTGGTTGGTGAGCTCTCAAATCTTGCATACACACAAGTATTGAACAAAATATCAGGGCGTAAAGTAGTTAGATATAATAAAGATCCAATTAAGCTTCAATAAAGTTTTTCATTTACCTTTTTGCCAGTACCTGTGATGTCAAGCTTTGTTAAGGTACTCAAAGGTATTGAAGAGCCCTCAGTATTCTTAAAACCAAATTTCTTCAATATCTGTTTGGTGTACTTCTCTTAGTGAATAAATATTCCATTCTCTGATTATCTGAATCTCAAGAAGAAGTTTAATTCACCCATGAGTGACGTCTCAAATTCTGCTTGCATCAAACTTGAAAATTTTTGACAATATATTCCATTAGTTGCAACAAAAACAATGTCATCAATATAGATTTGTACAACTAGCAAATCTTTTCCATAATATTTCATGAAAAGTATAGTATCTACTTTTCCTTTTTGAAAGTCATTTTCAAATAAGAATTGACTTAATCTATCATACTAAGCACGAGGAGCCTGTTTAAGTCCATACAAAGCCTTTTTTAACTTCTACACATGATCTAATTTGAAGGGATCTTCAAATCCAAGGGGTTGATCAACATATACTTCTTCTTTTATGAATCCATTCAGAAAAGTACTTTTTACATCCATCTGATACAGCTTAAAATTTTGCAAAACAAGCAAAAGCAAGTAATAATCTTTTAGCTTCCAATCTAGCAACAAGAGCATAGGTTTCATCATAGTCTATTCCTTCTTCCTGTAAATAACCTTTAGTTACTAACAGTGCTTTGTTTCTAATTATTTTTCCATGTTCATCCAGTTTATTCTAAAATATCCATTCAGTGCCAATGATTGACTTGTTTTTAGGTCTTAAAACTAAACTCCAAACCTGATTTCTCTGAAATTGATTGAGTTCTTCTTGCATGGCCAAGATCCTATTACTATCATTTAAAGCTTCATCAACTGAGTGATATTCAATCTTAGATATAAGAGCAAAATGATTTTCAAAATTTTATAAGCTCGATCTTATCCTTATTCCAGATCTAACATTACCAATTATAAGCCTAGGTGGATGATCAAATTTAAATTTTAAAGTTGATGGGAGTATAAAAATGTTCAAAACCTTCTAACTTATCTTCTAGATGTGTTTCAACAAACCTGGTATTAGTTTCTGAAGTACCTTATGGTTTTGTTTTAGATTCATCAAGCATCCTTGAAGCTTCTAAAATACCTTCTGAAGGAGGTTTTATCTTTCCTTCTAAATCAAGACACACTGTCTTCTTTTTGTTTCAAGCAAATGGAATTTCATCATCTGATTCTTCATAGATTGTTTCCTCAATAAATTTGACATTTATTGATTCTTCCATGACTTTTCTTTCTTTATTGTATTCTTAGTATGCTTTTAAGTTCAGAGAGTAGCTTAGAAAGATGGCTTCATCTTCTCTCTCTTCAAATTTGCCTAAAACTTTTCCTATTTTCTTAACAAAACACTTACAAATGGAGCGCCTGGTGGCTATTGTATGCATGCATGGGCTACACTTATGCCACCCGAGGGGGGTGACGCATAGCGTACAATGCCGATACATAGGACCGTCTCAAACCCACTGACAATGCCACTATACATGTACAGCAAGCCCGACGACAACATAAGAACATAGCCGATGATGGGCCTTAAGCACATATGCCATGCCTTACTTGAGCTTGTATTTTTTATAAAAGCAATGTTTCTCCATATGACCTATTTTATTACAAAGAAAACAAGCATAAGGTTTCTAAAACACCCTCTGTTCAACCTTCTCTTATACCTTCAGAAGAGATACTTGACATTGTTTTGAGAGAACATTCTATTATACTTTCTGATAGGTTCAAATGCTTTGTTGTTTTCCCTACCTTTGATTATTTCTTGATTTTCATCTTTTGATTTAACAAATACTATTTCTTTCTTTGTTTTAGATGTTTCTCCAAATTTGAAACCTAGTCCAGATTCTGAATTATCCATCCTTTGGCTAGAAATTAACATTTATAACTTCTTGTCACTTTCATTAAACTTAAGGAACGTATTCTTGATAGACTTAGATAAGTCCTCCATACGATTCTTCAAATTTTTTATTTCTTCGTTTAGAATAATATTTTCATTAACTAAAGCTTCACAGGCAATATGTAATCCTTCAAAATCATTTTTCAAATAATCATTTTCGTCTGCTAGCAGTTTATTAGCTTGACTAAGTGCATGTTTTTCGATTTTCAATATTTTTACTTCATATTCAAGCTTAGATATTTTGTTACTCGACTTAGAAAGAGCTTTGAAGAGTTTGTTAATTTCAGCACATATATCATCAAGTAAATCTAAATCAGAATTAAAATCAGTTTCAAAATCTAACTTAAAAAGTGCCATAAGACATAGATTTGCTTCTTCACATTCTTCTAAACCTTCTAATTCACTTTCTGAATCTTCCAGATCACTCTATGTTGCCATTAAAGATTTGCATTTCTTCTTAAATTTCTCCATTTTCTTAATTAACATGGGACATTCATATTTAATAAGTCTAAGCTTCTTGCATTCATAGCAAATAATCTCCTTTTTTAACTTTTTCTCCTCTTTTTCTTTAATTGCCTTTCCCACATCAACAAACCAATTCTTATTAGTAGTAAATCTTTCAATAAACGTTTTCTTACCCTTTTTCTTAAGCCATTTGTTGAGCTTTCTAACTAAAAGTGTCATGTCCTCATCTTTTTCTTTAGATGAATCTTCTCCTTCTAAATCAATATCTGTTTCCTTAGCTTTGAAGGCTACGATCCTTTTCCTTGTATCTTCTAAAGTACTTTTTGATTTGAGAAAATTAGTTTCATATGCCATAAGCTTACTGCACAATTGACTTAAAGTTAACGTTTTTAGATCACGAGCTTCTTCTATGGCAATTTCTTTGCATTTCAAATTTTGGAAAAAATCCTTAGCATCTTATATACCATATCTGCAATACTAATGATTTAGCCAAGAAAAGACAGTTCATTAGTTATAACAATAAATCTACTGAAAGAATCTTTTATTTCTTCACCAGGAGGAATTCGAAATGTTTCATAACATTGAACCAACGAGTTGATTCTTATATCATTGATTGTTTCTATGCCTTCATAGGTTTGTACTAAAGTGTCCTAAATGTCTTTAGCTATTTTATAAGAAGCAATTAAATAAAATTCTAATTGTGCAATAGTGCTCAACAAAGGATTCTTAGCCTTTGAATTGAGTTCAGCTTTGGTGATATCATCTCTTAATGTAATGATGGTTGGAACCTTGAGATCCTTTGCAGAAATAATTTGCCAAACATGATAATCTAATGCCTTTATATAAGTCTCCATCCTAAATTTCTAATAAAAAAAGTTAGTTCCATCAAAAAATGGTACCTTACTAGGCTGAACTGTTAAACCACCACTTGATTCACCCATGATCTTGAACTCTAGAAGATATTAGAGTGAGACTCTGACACCAATTGTTGGTCTCGTATAAGATATCAAGAAAAGGAAGGGTAGGGTTGGTGGAGGGGGGATGTGTGGGGGGTTAAATTTTTTAAAAACTTTTTCGATATGAGAAAAATAAATTTACTCCTCTTAACAACTTATATTAGTAAACAGCAATATTTTAATAATTCAACACACAATAAATAATAAGACAAATTAAAAGAGTAAGGAAAGAGAATAGCAAGCTAAGATTTTATAGAGTTTCGGCCTTCTGCCTACTACTCTCTTCCAGCTCCACTACTAGGGACCTGATCTACTTCATCAGTGCCATTTCACTTGATCCATTAAATCAAATCATAATAAGATTACAAGTACTCGTCACACATGAACTTTACAACACTCTGCTTTGCCTATCTAGCCTATTTAGCCTCTCTACAATCTAGGCTAATACAAATCTACATAATACAAATGTACTTGTCTCAATACTCAAACAATAAATAAAAATTGCAGATTATAAGTAAGAACAAAAATATAAATCTTAATTAATTTCGCTCTAAAGAGAAATAACAATTGTTGTATTGTTTACTTTGAAGCAACTTTTTGAAGAAGTATTTAAAGGACTTTCTATAGCTTTTCAGAAAGTAGAATCTGATCACGACTTTTTGTGTAGTGAAAATTTTATTCCAAAGTTGTTGTTGTTGTGTAAAAATGAAGTTTTGAATCCTTTCTCTTTTTATACTGAAATCTTCCAATGGCTAAATTGAAGAAAATTTTCACTTCCATATTTATCCAACCATTAGTTGTTAAAGATAATTCCTTAGATATTTTGAGAAGATCTTAGTCATTTCAATTCAAAGACAACTCTCCTTATCTTATTTCGATCAAATATACTTCGATCAACAATGACTAGATAAGCTTCTAATTTGAATTTGACAAGAAGATATGCTTAATCAGCAACTTTCGAATAAGTATTCAAGATTTGAAATTGCACAAAATCCGATTCAACCTTATCTTTATCCATATTTGTGCATATCTTGATTTATCAAAAAGTAATTCGCTTAAAAATCCCCGTGGATCATGATTTCATCTTAAGTAAAATTGGATTAAGTGTATTTCCTTAATACACCCAATCTAAAGGAGCTAAGCCTTGTTAAATTCGAATCTTGATATTAAAATTCAATGTCATATATTTTTATATCAACTTTCTGAATGACCTTCTAAAAAGTATCAATTCTTCCTTTCTTTGAAATTTTTTAACAAGTTTCTAAAGTGCTATACAACTTCTAAAGTGCTATACAACTTCTACTTATAAAGCTTTTGAAATACTTTTTGAAAAATTTCATACCATTCTCTTTTTCAGTCAAGACAGACCTTCTGAATAAGTTTCTAAAGATAATTTAGTTTTGCGAATTTAAACTTTTTGAGAACTCTTCTGAATGCCTACAATCTAAATGATTCATTAACATTTACTCTTTTTTGTTATTATTAAAATATATGATAGATATCTAACAAAAAGGAATTTTGAAGATCGGTGTGTTGTACTTATTAATTTTTAGTTTGATAAAAACTAACAAACCTAAGAATTAATGAAATCAACTAATTTTTGTGAAATTGTTTGGTGAATATGAGATTTGTTGATTCTAAATGGTTCTAATGATATGAGGAATGTTTGGCTATGATGCTACATGTAGATATGATAATTAGTATAACTACATTGGGTTGCTAAGTATCTAAATTTCAAGGCATTTAAAGCTTTTGACATCCTTGGTCTACTTATTTTATCCCTTGCTCTTACCTTTAGATTCTTTCTCTAATTTTGAACTCCTCTATTTATAGGAATCCTTTTCCTAGATCCATCACCCAATCCGGAGCCTATGGCCTCCTCAACCTCATCCATTAAGCCCTCTTCCACCAACCTACCGAAAAAGAAACCAACATTATCTAAGCGTTTGAGTTACATGAGTTCCCTAACTCTCACCTTGTTTATACTATCATTTGAGTAGACAAGGTCAACTAGCTAACGACCTTAACAACTCAACTAGACTACCTAATGCTCCATCAACCTATTCCCGACTTATTTAAAGATCATCCCACTAATTTTGTGTCATGAAATTGTCTGCTTCACCAAAAAATGTACCCAACCTATATTTAACAATGTTTTGTGCCGTACTATTTGTAGGTGCATATTCCTTTTATCTTTAACCTATTTTTCTCCATTTTAGTATGTACTAAGAATGCTTATTTTTCTATCCATCTACAATGTCCATTTTTTATCTTTCCATTTTGAATGTAACCCCAATACACCACTATAAATGGCATCCATTGTATTTAGCCAAATTCAGTCAATGCGAATATTCCTCTTTATATTTGTTCAGAGCTTTGGCTTTTTAAGTTCATTGCCATACTCTTATTAAACATTTAAGCAAGGGTTTGTGGCAAGTGTCCTTAAACGACACTTATGCATATTATTAAGTTTATTTTAGGTTCAAGTGTGATTTGTGGTGCGTAATATTCATGAACAACTCACAAGTTGCTTAAAACCCCACTAAACCCATTTATCATTTTAGCTATAGCTTAGTCCAAACTTACCCTTGTTTATTCTAGCAAGATATTCTTCATATGTTCATCTAAAGCATATCATCTATCCACCTTTTTCCCTCAACTAGGTGTTTTCCTCAATCTTATCATAATCAAACTCATTTAATTTCTATTTATGGTAATTTTGTCTCTATCCTTATTTGCCTTTTTATTGAAGCTGTTAATTTAATGACATCTCAAAAGTCTTGCATTATTGTAACTCTACAACGATATATATCTCGAATTAATCTAGGCTTACTAATAGATCAGACTATAGATTGCTTTAAAGATTTATTAAGTCCAAATCTAGTTAATAGCATTTCAAACTCCTTAACATGCTCTTTTACACTCACCCTACCTTAAAGTTTAAAGTTATATCAACATCTCCTATTTGAAATAATTAGGCACAAACCTCTTGTGTATTAACTTTTATCAAATGCCAAGTCCTTACATTTTCTTCACCCCCACTAAACCTTTGGGTTAAAGGTTCATCTCATCACAAGATGACATATTTAGTATACACTAACTATGTCATCTTAATTTTAGTGCATTCACCATATTCATAACACTCAAATGTCTTCTCAATCTTATGTATCCAATCTAAAAACTCCAATATCCAGCTACTTCTCTTAAAGTGGCAATTTCAAATTTCACGCTTACTATTCCTCTACTACTTAACTACCACCACACGTGGCTTTCCTAACCATGTCAAAATTATCGCACTGACTCATCATTCATACTACTCCTTATCATTCTCCATATATGCACCCACACTCCTACTTGATCAATTAATAGCACCAAGACCTCTTTCTTAGAAGTTGATAATTCTTGCAACTGATAATCTACACTTTTCAATTGCTTAACTACAATACTAATGCATCTTACCTTAGAGTCACTAATACTTCCACTCAACATATTGTTATGCAATTTCCAATTTCACTTATGAATATATCACACAACGCTACATAGGAGAAACCAATGCCAAAATCAGAACACATAACGCCAAACTCAACATGAAAATTGAATAGATGAATCGATAGAAAGTGAAACTTACTAAAAGGAAAACGTGTTCCAACATATTCTCTAATACCAATGATAATATGAAGTAGATCATGGATTGCATAACCAAGAATCTGTGAATTTTGGATTTATGGCTCAAACCAAATAAAAAAATGTTATTTTATTTATTTTTTTATTGTATTTGACAATTAAAGATATATAAGATATGGACGAATCACGATTAGATATAACACCTTAATTTCAAAATGAACTAGAAGGAAATTAGATGAAAGCTCAATATGACTCACAATCGTTGAAGCAATAAAAGGTGTTAAATATATACCAATATTATGCATGGAACCTAAACAACATAGTTCACCATAGTGTAAGATTAATAAGAACTCGAGTAATAATGATGAAGTATAATCTTGATATTCAATAACAAACTTAATAGTCTCTTTACAACTTTGACAATAATAAATTGAAAACTCAATCATCATAATTCTGTTCTCTTACAAACCATGTATATTTTTAGAGTAAATAATCCCTAACTTAATATGAAAAAAATAATAGTAATAAAATAGAAAACTAAATAAGAAATTTGATCAAAATTGTTTAAAACTAGCTAACCCTGATTGACCACTTGACTAACTGCTTAGTTGATCTACTACTTTATTTGTCCAATTGGTTACCTGTGCATTAAGTCAATCAAGTGAATTCTGGTATACAATTGGTTGAACCAACTCTCTTCTAAATCATCATGTAGCCCTTTCGGTTTATCTCAGACCATCTTCGTTGTGATTCTTACTCCTAAAACAATATCGTAAGCATGATTTACATCAAATAAGAGGAAATTAGGTTACCTTGTCTTAATCCTCACAGTGATAAATTCACTCAGAAAGATTCTTGTATTATATCACAACTATTTGCAATCATGATGTTTCGACCTTATAAGTGGAAAGAAACTAACTCTCTTAACCGGCATAAGAAACCAGCCATTATTAATATACTACAACTTTTACACATCCAAATAGCGTTATTTATTTTATATTTTATGACAATTTATAGATGCATGTATTAATATATTAATTAGGATAATCTTTTAACCAAGTTTATTACATTATTAACAACTATATCCACATGTAGGTTAGTCATAATTTTTCAAAAATCTTGCATATAAAGAATAAAGATGGGAGTTCCCACTCTGACATTAAAATTTAAACGTTATAGCAAACAGTAAAGGAGAGGTCAAAATATCAGGCTTTAGCACATTTCTGGGCCACTATCTTGGGCCGTAAAAAGAAGAAAAAATAAAATGTGTCGAACAGGGGATATGGCCCGTTCAAAAAGTATGAAGTATTGGTCCTGGCATGTGCCTGCAATTTGGACCAGGATCGAAACCAAAAAAAAAAAAAAAAAAAAAGAAGGTCTTTTATTTATGTCGAACCAGAGAACATAAATCAGATATGGATTTCAAATCGATAGTTTCCAAGAATATACTATTATTAGTAGGTTTTGACGAGATTAGAGTGGCTTGGCTTGAACATTCATCCGACAAGTTGTCGTCGCTTCAAGTTGTTTTACCATTTTTTCACATTAAACATAATATTTTCATTTTATTTAATTTCTTTGTTTGTTTATTTTCTCGCAAACGTCCTTTTCACTCGAGATACAAGACATTTCGCATTAAAGCGGCCTTAAACTATAATTAATTACCGTTATATCTCAAGGTATACTTTCAAAAATTTGGGATAAAAGTACTCTCGGCTTTACTTGGGACCTTGGGCCATCATATATATAGAGAGAGAGAGAGAGAGAGAGATTAAAAAGGTTTTTTTTTATATATATATTGTACTATAGGTTGCATGTCATCAGAATTAAGTATTCAGAGCAATTAGATGGAAATATTTAAAGTAGAATTAATTTGGTACAAAACAATTTTATGTAATTTTCTTTCTATCTCACGTATTAATAATACAAGCAAATACTGCACCTACGAATTTAAGAACACCAAATGCATAAAACATTAATACATAATATTTACACAATTAATTATATAGAAAAGCAAAAAATTAAACTATGGAAAAAAAATATTTTGACATAATAGTTAAAAATATCAATGGTAGAAAATCGCACATTCACATGTGATATTTGATAAAACATAATTTAAATGAAGTAGTAATATGTACTGGAGAAATTTATCTTTTCCATGCAAGAAGAAGAGAGGAAAAGAATTCTTATTTTTAAGGACCAAAAGAGAAAAGCATATAAAAAATAAGGTGTAAATATATATATAGAAAATTTGGCCAAAATAGGAAAAAAAAAATGTATAAGAAAGTCGTGAGATGTGAGAGAGGATTTAGTAAAAGCTGGAAAAGTAAATGTTATTTGAAGAGAGAGAAAAACAATTGTAATTGTTTTATACATCGAAGCAAGCAAACAAATTAAAGGAGGGAAAAAAAAAGTGGAGGGGAGAGAAGGAAAAAAAAAATTAGAGTTGAAAAGCATTGAAGGAGAGAGAAAAAATCAGGTGAAAAAAGAAAAGGAAAGCTTACAAATTTATCAATTATGTAAAATATTTACAATTTTAAAAAGTTATTTTAGTGTAGATATTTTGATACAACTCAAGTCAAAAGGAGAGTCAAACCCAAAAGATTAGCATAAATGGAAGAATTTTTAGATTTAAATACTATACTTAATTTATGTTACTTTCTCATAAGAAATTGTAATATTACTATCTTCCTTTAAAAGTTAGCACCTTTATTAGTCTACTCTGAACTATCTACTCTAAAAAGCTTTCACTTTAGATAGCTTACACTCTACTTAACTAAGTAACTATTTCCTAGGTAGCTCCTTTTCTATCTTGTCCCTTCCATAGGGTTGACTACTCAATAAGAATATCAAATGTTGTAAACTAGGTTCAAGCAAAGAGCCTAATCTAAAAAGACTAGCTTGATAGATTGGATAACACCTTAGATTTAAATGATATACTTAGTCTATATTACTTTTTTATGTAGGATTATAAAATATTTTTGTTAAATAATATTTAATTAGGGTTAAATAGATAATTTACGAAAGTGATTGTTACACAAAGTTTTTAGGATTTTAAAAATTAATATTCATACTACTAAATTATGATGAATATGACAATAACAAATTATTGGAAATAAACAAATTAATGATTTAACCTTTAACAAGAACAAGAGAGCAATGCAACAGAGTTAATCGAAGTGACAAGTTTTTACCAAGATGAAGGTGCAAGGCGTCTTTGGTCGGTTTTGTTCTGTTTTACGCTATGGGAATATGGAAGGAGAGGAATAAAAGAATTTTTCAACGGAATGAAAGACAGCAGAGCTGGCTTGAAGAAAGCAGAAGAGGAGGAAAAGAAAGGGGATGAAGGAATCTTGGCAGGAAGCGGAGGTATGGAAACCATTAGAAGAGAGAAGGAGAGACTCTCTGGCGCTTGAAGACCATAGTACCTTCTTCTTTCTAAATAGACCTCACATAAACGGTATACCCTAAAGTCAATCTTACAAAGCTATATTCAAATAAATATAAAAATGGATAAAAGTACCATAAATCAGTAGATCATCGAGAGATAAATTTAAAAGAATCAAACTTGTTACAAGATTCATTTTATGTTCTTGTAGATTTGAAAATACTAAAGTGTATAGAGAAGAAAGAAGAGAAAAGTAAAGGAAGGGGTAGAGAATTACCTTTGGCAGATTAGATGAAAGCAAACATTGAATAAAATGTTGTCGTTCATGGTCGTAATAAATTTTTTGAATGATTGTGGGTCGAGTCCTTTTTCTTTTTTTTTTTTTAATTACGCCAGGTCTATTGATAAGGCTAATTTTTTGTGCTTTCATCGTACATACTCAAGATTGAATTAATAATGGATGCAATAAGAGGAGTAGCGAAGTTACAAGAGGAGATATAATCTCAAAACAATAAGATTCTTGATTTGCAAACTAAAACTTATGGGCTTTATGCTGATATGGAACATCTTTTACAATTTGTAAGGCATCAAATGGAGAATCAGAATGGTCAGCTTAATCATAATACGCAGACTGTATCACATTCTCAAGATCGATCGATGAAGTCTCATAATTCCTATATTCTGCATTTACCAAAATTTACAACACATGATCCTTTAAAACGGATTTTCAAAGCTATATAGTTTTTCGATTTTCATAGTGTCTTTAAACCGGAGAGGTTGAAAATGGCTTGTTTTTTTTTTGCCCTGAAAGAAGAAGCGCGAAGTTGGTATTAGTGGCTTTTCCATAATAATCTGATTACTTCGTGGCTTGCTTTTCTTAAAGCTATGGAACTTAGATTTGACCCTTCTTTGTATGAAGATTATGAAGGAAAACTAAGTAAATTGGTGCAAACATTGTCTGTTACAGATTATGAAGATGAATTTGAAAATCTTTCAAAAAAGTAATTGCAACTTAGCAAGAGACCGTAGAGGAAGATGTATTGGAGGTTTACTCGAGGAAATTGCAGCTACGTCACCCACTAAACCCAACGTTGTGGAGTGTATATTAGGCTTTAAGTTTACGAACACGAAAAACCAAGAGAATGTGATCGTGGAGACAAATTTTATGGGAGCAGTGAAGTGGTTGATGGATGAGCATATAAATTGTGAGTTCGCACTCAATGTTATTATTTTATGTAGCTGACTAATCCAGGAGAAGAGGAACTGGAAAATCCAGCAGACATGCGGAGATGCAAAAGAGTTGGCACATGAAATTGCAAGCTACGTGTGCTGGCAAGTGCATGAGGAAGTGTTTCTCAAACAACCATCTGCAAATTTATTTAATATGTTTAGTAATAAGTTAGAAAGACTATGAGAGGATTATTCCTCTGGTCTTTCTGGTTTTGATTTGTGTGTCTCAGCTTAGGATATGGGAGCTTCAAGCTCCAAAATCTATGGGCAGTGTTAGACAAACACTGCAATTCTGTTTTTTGAATATGGACCGTTTGGATGTACTGTTTGTTTCTAATTTAGATAATTAACACATTTGCTTGGTTTTAATCCAAAAGAGGAAAAAACAAATTGAAAACTTTAACAAGAACAATAAGACCAATAATTTTATGTAATTTTTTATATCATGGTAGATAACCAGATTGTACAGATAAGTCATTTAAACTTTGATAATAATATTTTCTAATGTCATATTTTGTATACAAAAATACGTCAAAATGAAATGTAATAGAATGAGTTGGAGAAGAATCGTAATTTTGGTTCTTTAAAGCTGTAATAAAAAATCTTCCTTAAATTTAGGATTACTATTCTGGTTTTTAAATATGTATTCAGACATAAGGATAAAAAAAAAAAAGAAAAAGGATCTAGAATTACTGACTTTATTTCAACAAATTCCCGCCTGCCAAATTTAAGATAAAAATCTAGGATGGATAGTTGGGCATTTTGGGAGGATATGACAAAAATTTATTCTTAACGTAAATAAGTCCATAGAGCACATTGAACAGAAAGATTAACGTAAATGAGCTTACGTCCCAGACTCCCATATATGCTCTAATCGTCCTCAGGCATATGACATATAACATTGGATCTTTCCAACTATAGATTCATAATATCGGCAACAAATAGACCAGTCATGAAATTTCATATATTAAGATGAGATTTTGTGGCCCCTGGTTGAGTCGAATCAGTTGGAAAGGAGGTTCCATTCACATGCGACAATGCCATGCCTAAGCACGGAAAGTAAAGTTATACAAGACAACCAAAGAGCTATACCAAACCACCAGAGCAGACAATATATTCAGTGGACCCCCTCTCTGTGACCTACGGTATGCAAAAAGCTATGGATTGCAGGTTCTTCCTTTGCTTTGGTACTACTGCCCATTTATTGTTCGTAACGCCATTGACAACGCATCATACTAAAATTTTTGGGAAATATGTTATTATTATCTTTGTCACATACAGTAATTATTGGATTATATACATTTTTTTTTTTTATTTACAAATATGTTTACCCCATTTAAAACTATACTTCTTAATTTTGTTTGGTGCAACAACAAGATTATTGCTAAATTAAATAAAACACTTTGGAAATGTTACAAAGCAACTGAAATATAATCAACTCGTCCCCATAAATACTTTAAAAACTTGACTAAATGGAAGCTGCTACAATGATATAAAATTTGGTCGAAACAAGTTATAAGAATTTGATTAATTGGATTGTTGCTTGGTTGATTCATTAATAATTATGTACGTCTCCACTTCCAAAGGATTCAACATCTACTCTTTATATAAATTACATTTTGATATTGTTGACGTAAGGATTCTATCGAAGTGGTCACATACGTGCTGCATGAGTAGCGCACTACACGTAACTTCAAAGAAGTGAAGCGAGACTGCCGTCTAAAGAAATGATTAAGTGAGAATAAGGCAGGAAGGAAAAACAGGTAATCTCAATATTTCAAATACATAAGTGACATATAAGGTGGTTTTAGGGGACCTCAAGCGTTCATATTGTAACTTTAGTAAATGAGATCAATTCTTTGCCTGAACGCTACTTGATCTTAGAGAGTAAAGTTTTCACAATGGAACACCATTTCTCTGATCTCTCTCCAAGAATCCTTTATGATGAGGAAATACTAGGTATTTATAAACTCTTAGACATGATAGCATCCGTTGGATCATCTAAGTGATCAACAGATGAGATGAAACTTGCTCGATTCATGGTTATCTAGAATAAACTAGCTAGGGACCAAAGTCAGTAGCATTCCTTATAAGTGCATAAGCTTGCCTAAGAAAAGTTAGAGGTAAACGAACCAATCCAGTAATCCCTATGACAAGCCCACCAAGCCAAATCTTCTTGATTTATCCCAATACGAACTGGACTCCTTAAGCCTTATCACTTGACTTAAGGAGTCAAGTCTAAATAAATAATAAGCTCATTCTAATAGCTAATATAAGAATTTTTTAGCCCTTTATATTTAACTCCGTGACCAAAAGTCCCTTAAACGCATTTAAAGGGGTTTTAGGCATTTTTTCTAAACGTTGTTTTTTCAACTATTATGTAAACGCACTAAATGTTGACTTTACTTTGTTTGATTACTTTCAATATCAACGAAATTGACGCTTTTTTATTTTCATTGGTAAGTTGAACATGATATGCTAGTATTGCACTATTGACTTTATTGCTCCTATGAGATTGATTTGCTAAATAATGTGTATCTCAATCATACTAGTAAATGGGGCAATTCACTTTGAAGCATTGTGAAACAAAATGACAACATTCGCCTCCTTGCAAAGATTACAAGAGTTACATTACCTTACGCAAAAAACGGCATTAGGGTACGAGGGTAACGCCCCTGCAGTACAATACGGTATTTTTTTATATTTATATGTTTTTTTTAATGACATTTCAAATGGTTTGCAAACATCTAGGATAAGTCATTATTTTATTCGATTTACTTCATAGGTATAAGGAATCTCCAGCGAGAATTCAATATCATGTTGATTTGATCCTTCATGACCCCAATAGAAGCTGTAGATGCACATAGGATAGGAGAATTCTCCCTTACCAAAATTGTTCTTCATACCCCGATGACAATTAGCAAACATTTATATATCCATAGGAAAGGATTTTTATTGGCCCAAGTCGAAATGTTAAGCTTGCTATATGAAGGAACCAACATAAAGTCATCAAGATTATTTTCCTTCTCTTAATTTTCTTCATTTGCTGAAAAACCATCATCATAGTTTTTCTTAGAGTAAAGTACGAGCCTTATGAGCATGTTCCTTCTTAGATCTTACTCCTCTGCAAATCCAAATTAAAAGAAATAACTCCAAATCTCTTCAAATATCTTTTTTATATTATACATATCTTCGCTTGCTAAGAAAGCTTCACTGTAATATCTTTACTCTCTCATCCAATAACTTTTACAATCAATTCACATCTTATTCTAGATGCCAACATATTCTTTCAAATCTTTCAATTTCCAATATTAAATCAACTTCATATCTTTTCAAGGCATCCTCATCATTATTATATATTTTGAGCTAAATACTAAAGTCATTGACTATTGGAGTTGAAGTATGCATGGACTCCACAAAAAAGTATTCAATTGTTCATAGTTGGAAATTCTCAACAACTGCAATCTCGTCTATGGCATCATAGTAGATTCAGCCACTTCTAATCGATTCTCCACCTTACATATATGCCCTTTTCTCTTAGCACTTGTTCTACTACTACTATAGATCTAACTCATGGTGATCGTATCTCTATATTATTTGTAATATGAAAGCATGATTACAGCCAAGTTATTAACAAAGACATCTTGGCAATTATCTATTGACCATGCTAACAAAAGACCGCTCTTAGTAAAACCATGATCAAATTCTTATTAGTTTCTATCACACCATTACTTTTACTGATTTAAAGTATAGCAATTGTCACACCTAGATGCCATAATCAGTGCTTATTCATTCAATTGTGCATATGTCTAGTCGATCTTGGCTTGAAAATCGACAAAGCTATGGACGCCATTATTTCGCATTCACAAATCATGATGTTACCTTCATTAGTTTTCCCTCCTTTTTTTTCATATAACGTCTTCATTAATATATATATATATATATATATATATATATATCATGTACATGTATTCCTTCAATCTTCTCTTATCTATATGAGTGTACTCCAGAGAATTTTCCCATGCCAAATTGACAGCATCACTAGGAATTGATATATACTTTAGTGGAGTGCAATCATATTTATAATCATGAAAATATAGTATCCAGTAGCCACTAAATTTTCACACAATATTGTCATTGGTCATACCAAAATAAGCTTTTGGGGATGTATTATTCAATTCCCTGTACCATGCTGATCTTCTAGTAATGCTTCCCTTGATAGGCAACAGTTCCACGAAAACAAGAGTCACAACGTGATACTTTAGTTTCAGTTTGCCAAGGTAAACCAAGAAATAGACACAAGGCACATATACTTGTCTTGAAGGTCTTTGAACATTTATACTTATTGACTTTGGCATGAATTTATACAATCTACGATTAAGGGATTCGATAAGTAACTACACATATCACCATGTCACTTATGAAGGCCTTATTAATATATTCATTCTAAAGTCATACATCATAAGTGCATGATTGAAGCAAGGAAAACGTATAAGGGAAATACATAATTCCTTGAAGCTTTCTTCTTCCTTACGTAAAAGCAATGGAGACATATCAACAAAATTCTTTTCAAAAATATATATATAATATTGCTTGCCTATGATTACTATAGATGGATAAAATAGCTCCAATGAGGCTAAATAATGAGCCTTCCTTTATCGTCGAAACAACTTGTTTAGTATTGATTTCTTCACTTGTAGAATATATTAATTTTGTGCTCTCGAAGGAAAAAAAAAAAAAAAGATGAAGACCAATCTTAGTCAAAGCATAGAAGCAGTAAAGATGAAAGACTTACTGGTGTATCAAGATAAATGTCCACCAACCATCCTATATCCTCGGGAGAAGTGATTGGACAAAACTATCTCTGAAGATGTGTTCTAGGACAAAGCCAAGCGACGAGAAGCCTATGCAACACCTTGCACTAATGGTGGTCTCCAGTTATCAAGAGTCAGCTTTGTGCTGATTCTAGAAACACCATTAGGAGAGATTCACTGTTACACTTTAGAAACGAGAGAAGAGAGCTACCTCTTTCCAACACCCAATTCTCATTCTTAAAGGAGCCACCCTATGAATGAGATGATTGGGTAGCATATATTGCCAAAAAAATGAGAATACATGACTTTATTGAAGAAGGCTAAAGTCTTCCGTACTATTGCCACTTTTACTCGATTGCGGTTCTCGCAAACGAGTGGAATGGAAGTATGGTGGGCAATCATCTCGCGTTGGAGTATTCAGACCCGTACGTTTATCACTTCGTAGGAGGAGATAACTCCAACTTTAGAAGACATAGCTGTACCGTTGAATCTATACAGCTTCGAATGAACGAATCTTACTGCCACAATATTCTCTCATAAAGAGTACAATTTGCAAACATCGCTATAGGTGCTTGACAAACTACTCGTACTAAAAAGAAGAAACCATAAAGCATGGCTTGCATACTTTTTTGAGGAACAAAGGAATGACAGCCCTCAAGTTCCAGGCCTAAGATGCAGGAAAGAGTTAGTACCTTCATATCCTCTTTCTCTCTCTTTTTTATTTTATTTTATTTTTTTAATTCAAGTGTTGCAATCATCTCTTCATCTCATACATTCTCTTTCCATCTTTGTCGGTATGAACGGAATCATAATTAATTGCCTTTAATCAACCTTAAAAATCTACTTCAAGAATTAGCATAAGCTAGTTAGTTCCTCCTATAAGGAGCCACCTTCTACAAGTAAGCTTCAAGAGTAGCAGGCCCTAACAGGCCTTAAGCAAGCACGTCTTAAGAACATTAGCCTTTTCATGGAGGAGCCCTAAGTAAGAAAGCCTCAAGCGCAATAGGCCCTAGCAAGCTTCAAGCACAATAAGCATCTTGCTCAATAGGCCTTGAATGAAGCAAGACTTAGTAGGCCTCAAGCACAACAAGACTCACACATGGCAAGCCCTAATAAGGTTCATAAGCTGTAAGCTTGTTTTACAATGAGTTTTGGCGGGACTGTAGGATCAACATCATTATGTTAATGTTTTGATTTTAGAATCAAGAGGAAAGACTTGCCTTTCTTTCATCCCTTGTTTTCCTTTCTTACGAAAGTATAACTTGGATGGGTACACAAGTGGATCGTATCACCTTTCACTCAATTGTAGTTCCCATGTGAGTAAGATGAAAGCATAGTAGTCTAAGATCTACCAGTATATCATTACTTAAATAGTTATTGCATAAGTGTTAGATGCCAAAGCATTGCCTTAGGCTTAAAACATAAAGGCCAAGATGCTAGGGCATCACCTAGACATAAGGTATGGAAGCTAAGATGCCAGGCATTGCTTAGGCTTCAACCATGAGAATCGAGATACCAGTACGTCACCTAGGCTTAAGGCATTCAAGCCAAGATGATGCCAAGATGCCAAGCATTACTTAAGCTTTAACCATGAGAACCGAGATGCCAGCGCGTCACCTAGGCTTAAGTCATTCAAGCCAAGATGCTAGGGCATTGCCTGGGCTTAAAGCATAGAAGCGAAGATGCTAGAGCATCACCTCAACTTAAAGCGTAGTAGCTGAGATACCAAAGTGTTGCCCAGGCTTAAAGTGTGAGAGCTAAGATGCCAAGGCATTGCCTAGGCTTAAGGCAAGGAAGCCGAGATGCTAGGATGTCGCCTGGGCTTCGCTTGGGCTTTTAGCGTAAAGTCGAGATGCCAAGGCACTACCTGGGCTTAAGGCATAGGAACCAAGATGCTAGGGCGTCGCTTAGGCTTTAGGTGTAAGAGGTGAAATGCTAGGGCACTACGTAAGCTTAAGGCGTGGGAGCCGAGATGCCAGAGCGTTGCCTAGGTTTTAGGCATGGAAGCCGAGATGCTAAGGCATCGCCTAGTCTTGAGGCATAGGAGCCAAGATGCCAGGACATTGCTTAGGCTTAAGAAAGTAAGATATAATACACAAAGATGAGTGAGATAATATAAGTTTTATTATTGAGTAGTGAAATTTGTTCTTTATTTACAAAAGCAATGCCATAGCTTAAACCCATTTTTCTTTTTTCAATACCTAACGAATCACTAATCACTTTTAAAGCACTCATGTGCTATCACATGGGTATCATAGCTTAAAAGCGAGTTGTTGCGAATGTTGTTATCTTCAATGGCAAGCTCTCCATTTTGAATTCTTTCATGAAATATCTTTTTTAAGCTTCGCTAATCCTTAGTGAGATGATTTACCGTTTTATGAAACCGACAATATTTAGGATTTCTTCTTTCGTTCACTATAGGTTAGCACTTAACTCTTGGCAACTTGATAGCTTCATCATGCAGCCAACGGTTGATAATGGCATGTACCTTGCTCATCGAGCATGGAAACAGAAGAGTTCCTATATCTTTCTTAGGTCTCTTACTAGTATTAAAGTCCTCACTCTCAGTCGAAGACATGAATGCTAGTCGTTTGTTAAGCTTGCTACTTTCCTTTGATTGCCTCATAACAGAGTTGTTTGTCCTTCGTACACTCTCAACGAGTGCAGCAAAAGAACACAGGGAAAGGTTCTCCAACTATATAGCATATTCAGAGAACATCCCTTACATACAGATTTTCACTAATTCTCTTTCATCACAAATATCTTGAATGTCTAGAGTACATTCTCTAAAGCGCTCTATATAATCCATTAAATCTTCCTTCGAGTTTTGTTGCGTTCTTTCCATATCTATAATCGTAACCCGTTCTTGAGTGGAGAAGAATTTCTCTAGGAAGAGCTTGCACATAGTTCCCCATGAATCAATCGATCCTGAAGGGAGGTTGATATACCAAGTGTATGCCTACTCTATCAATGATTTAGAGAATCCTCTAAGCTTTAGGTCATCATCAAGCCTATTAGGCTCAACGGTTTCAATAAATTTCAGGAGATGTTTCTTCATATTTCCCTTTTTTGCCATTGAATGGTATGAATTTAGGACTTACATAGTCCTTACGATATGGCTTTGCTGCGATGCATTGGTAATATGAGAGTTTTAACATCAATACCCCCATAGACGATCTAGCTTATATTGCTCTCGTCTAAATGTCCAAGTCTTCTTTTGTTATAAATGAAGTCTTTGGAGTAGAAGCTGTAGACACAGATGGAGGAGCAGGGGCAAGATTGGGACGAGAAGTAAATCCTCCTAAGATTGGAATGGTAGGATTGGATAAAAGAGCAGGCACCTGTGAAGATGAAGAGCCACTTAAATGGACTCTTCCATTCTCTGGTGCAAGAGTTGGTTATCGTGCAGCTTCTAGTGAAGAGGTTTCATTACCTCCTCCTTAATGGAGATCCTCCTTAATTGCTGGAGGATTAATTAGTTGAGTTGAGGTAGTAACGCTTGGTTATGCAGCAACCATAGGGTTTGGTAAAGCCATACCTTGTTACGCAACAACGGTGGTAGCCATCTTAGTAAGGATGGGTTAGAATATAGCCAAAAATTGATTTAAAGCCTTGGTGGCTTCCTACATTATCCATATCGTTTGTATGGGATCTAGAAGAGCCTCAGGCGTTGGATGGTCCTAGCTAGTATTCTTAGGCGATGGGAGTGAATTTTGCGCAATAAACTTAACATTAGTGTCGAGCTCTTGAGACGAGGTATCAAACATACCAATTATTCTCTTCCTAAGAGCCGCCATGTCTCTAAAATCACTCTTCTCTAATGAAGTCGCCAAAATGTTGATGTAAGGGTTCAATCGAAGTGGTCATATGCATGCTGTGTGAGTAGCATGCTACGTTCAAAGAAATGACGCGAGATTACCACTTGAAGGGATAATTAGGTGAGAATAAAGTAAGGAAGAGAAATAGACAATCTTGGTGTCTCAAATACATAAGTGATAGACAAGGCAGCCTTAGAGGACCTCAAGCGTTCACCTTATAGTTTGAGTGAATGAGATAAATTCTTTGCTTAAACGTGATTTGATCTTAAGGAGTAGAGTTTTTACAATAAAACACCATTTCTCCGATCTCTCTCTAAAAATTCTTTATGATGAGGAAATACTAGGTATTTATAGATTCTTGGGCATGATAGCATCCATCAGATCATCTAAGTGATCAATGGATGAGTTGGAGCTTGCTCGATTCGTAGTTATCTAGAATTAGCTAGCTAATGGGCCTAAAGCTAATAGCCTTCCTTATAAATGCATAAGCCTGCCTAAGAATAGTTGGAGGTGAACAGACCAATCTAACGATCCTTGTTCCAAGCCCATCAAACCAAATCTCCTTGAATCATCCTAATACGGACTGAACTCCTTAAGCCATGTCACCTGACCCAAGGAGTCAAGCTTAAATAAATAATAAGTTCATCCCAATAGCTAATATAACAATTTTTTAGCCCTCTACAGATATCAATTACTTATTCAAAATGTTTTCAATTGAAAGTCTTTCATCCAATAAGATATCTCGTGTAAATTATTAAAGCGTGAAAATGTATTTCTACCGTAATAGATATAGACACCTAATGAAATATAACAATCCCATGTTGAAATCAACCGACACTCCTGAAGTAGGATTTTACAAATATGAGTGAGTCCTTGCATTAAGGTTAATGTTCCCAAAACATAGAAGTGGAATAATGAAATAACAATAAAAGGAGAAATAATTAAGAACAAGAAAACTAATTAATGGGAATAATATCTCGTAAGCACTTTATATGATTCTTATTGGAAGGGACATTCCCATTGCATTCCTAAGATGCTGTTCTTAAGTCAATGGAGATTGATGTTAAACAAGTTATTATCCTATTCCTCCTGTCCTACTATCTAATTATTTTGCAATATGTAGCTAGTAGAGATAATTTAATTTATTCTTGAGTCTTACCCACATGAGTAGTCCGTGATTGATGCATATGAATAACTAACAAATCGAATATTAATTATAGAATAAACCGCTTTGTGTTTGCTGATTATTGTCATTCTTATGTTTTTTTTATAGATACCACTCACAATAATCCAATCAAGCCTATTGTAAGCAAATAATTTTCAAGCGTTTTCTAGTTTGAGATCCAAATATAAGCTCATTTACTCTAAAATTTAAATAAAAATGGAATCATGATGCTAGAACTTTAAATCCAAACAAACAATATATCAATAGATAAACTAATAATATCTTCTTTTGTAGAGCAAACATAGAATCACATAATTTACTTCATAAGATATATGTATAATATGCATATTATGATCTTATAATTAATTTTTCCGGTGCCCCCTCAAATTTATCCCTGTTAGACTCTTAGCTATATTTTGCATGACACTGAGGATTATCCTTGCTATTATTCAAACAAGAGCATGAAACCTATGCTTGCATATTTGTCCATGTGCATATGAAATTTCTTTCCTTTTTTTTTTTTTTTTGAGGGGGTGGGTGGGGGTGGGGGTGGTGGTGTTAATAAATGAAATTGAAGAAGCCTCCAAGTGATGACACAAAAGGCACTTTGGAACATCCATATCCCATCCGAAGTTCCGAGATCAAGAGGTGAAAGACAATTAAAAGGCCAAGGGTTCAAAGCTTTTCGCTACTTTGTCTACATGTATCCCAATGTTATTGGATGAACCTTCGAGGCTTTGACAACTAAGGTATTGCTTGTAAGTCGTAACTAAGAATGGGGCGTTTGAACATTTAAGGTGACAAATGGACAAAATGACCAGTAAATAAACAAGGCTGCTAAATGAATACAGCAAAGCCGCCAAGACACGACGACAGAAGCGAGGAAAAGGCTACACCTTCCATGTTGCTAAACAATTACAGTACGTTTCTCACAAATCACAATGGGTCCATCGGACTCCTAAAATATTATTAATAAAAGTTTGATATTCGAAGTATGTATAAAACATGTGATATAGTTTTTTTATTTTTAAATTATCCATTATCACTATTATATATACCAAATATAATCAATATTTGTCAATCACTTATATGTATATATAATATATAATATCCAATAAACCATTTTTCCCCTTTATTAGAGTCTCAACTCTGACGTTTTGTTAAAATTGGACCTAAAAGAAAAGTTGAGATTAATATGGATCCAAAACTTGCTGCTTTAACTCTGAACAAAGAGGATGTCATTCACACTTGCAGAGTAAGGATAACGAATTCCAGCAAGTGCAGTTGTATTATTGCCGAACGGAAAGGAATGCCGTCGCGGATTGTCTAGCAAGATGAAGCCAATTCGTTCTTTTTTTTTTAATGAAATGTTATGGCCCGTTTGGCCAAAAAATTGAAACAAAAATTGTTTTATTTGTGCCTATTGTTGGCCAAAAAGATCTATTCATACTAACATATCATCATCACGTGTTTTGATTAATCGTGATAAATACTAATGATATTGACATTTTAAATTTACGAACCATCTTTTTATCATTTATATGCAATTCTTTTTTTTTTTTTAATGAAATGTTAAGACCGGTTTGGCTAAAAATTTAAAATAAAAATTGTTTTGTTTGTGTTTTTATTAATACTAATACACCACGTGTTTTTATCAATAATGATAAATATTAATAATATATATACACATATTAATGAACTCCATATTCTAGATTTAAATTTACTAACCACCTTTTTATCATTTATTACTATGCTTTATTGAACTCCCTTACTATATATTAAAAAAATAAAAGAAAAAGGAAGAAAGAGAATGCTAAACTATGTTTGCATATGAACATGGCCGAGCTCTTTTATTAACTTTCAATGGATGCTTTATTATTAAAAGTTCTTGATTGTTTGTCTTGTAGTGGTTAAACTAACAATCATTGTAATTTTTAGTTTATGTGTAAGGTGTAGAAAAATATATAGTTGACCTTTTTACCTTAAAGAATTCATTAAATACACGTCTTTGTGTGTATAATTCGTCATGGTTTTTCTCGTCTCAGGATTTTCCGCATAGAGATTCTGCACCGGGCCTGAAAGATTAGACATCAAAACAAAACACCATGAAAGAAACCAAGGAGTTATGAGGCACAATGACTCCGATTTTTAGATCAACAATTTATGGGATTCTAAGAGAGCAAGAATGCGAATATGTGTGTAAAGTGGCTTTACTTATAATAAGAAGAAAATATATTTAATATGCCCACAACTACTTGTTAATTGATCTTCCTAGGCCAACCTCTGATCCATGAGCATTTCGTGAATGAACGTTAGGGGTAGATGTAATTCAGTCCGGCACAATTTACCTTCTTTTGCCAAACCAAACATAATATGATGGTTTGATTTTTTTTTTTTTTTTTAAATTAGACCTAACCATGCAGTTCAATTAATAAAATTTTCGAACTTAATTAAAATCGATTCTATCTAAAGTTCAAATCGTTTATGTTAAATTTATGCTAAATATTTTTATCTTCAATAATATATTTTCTTTTTCATTAAATTTTTATATGTTTCTAGTTAATTTTTCATATATTTATCATGTATAACAATGCTTAGTAAAAGTTGTACATATCTTAACAAATGCAACTTGATTGGATGAAGATACGAGATTATGTTCCAACGAACATCAATGAAAACAGAGAAATAGAGCTATCTATTAAAAAGTGATATAAAGAAGATAATAAGAGACATAAACAAATTAAAAAAGAGATGAAAGACACATAAAAAGTACTAAAGTCAAACCGTTGATTAAAAAAATAACAATTTAGAAAAGAAAAATTTTTAAATGTAAAATTTCAAATAAAATTCAACCAACCATATCTTAATAATTGACCTAAACATAAAACAAAAAAGAATAAGATACAAAGTTTTGATTAAATCCATGAAGATTGATTAAAAAAATAAGAAAGGAACAAAATAATTGCATGATTTTTTTTTAACTAAACAGTTTAATTCTATTTAAAATGATAGGTTCAACTCACTTGTCTGAATCGAACTACAAACCATTTATATATAATCGAACTAAATCACAAACTAAACAATTTGAAAAAAAACCAGTTTTTTAATTCGATTTATGATTCAATCTATAATATACGATTTTTTGGCCCAACCCTAATGAATATCATAGGTGGAGCCAAAGTACTAAAACCTAAGTCCTACATATGGTTAGATCAGATGATGGGGCAAGAATCGATTCTTGAATAGAGATCGTCGATGGAAGCTTGGATTTAGGCTTAGATAGCATGAACAAAGCCTAAGATAGATCAATCTCTTTATAGGTTGGAATGTACCTTCGAAGCCCAATATCTAAAATAATTGTTGTTACGTATGTCATTTATTTATTTTAATATGACATCTTTTATTCTATTTTAATGCCTTTACCTTGATTTCACAATTCGAAGCACATACGAAAAGTTAACGCATATAAAATTCAACTATTCAAAATGTTAATTTAGCAAATTGTAAGTCAATGGAGTTGATTTTTATTTTTAAACAAAAAAAAAACTACTTTTCGTATGTTAAATTCTATAGTGAAGTTTATAATAAGTTAGTGGTATAAAATTATGAATATTGGTCTCCTAATAAGATTAATCAAGTTAAATTCTTCCCATTCTAAAGCCATAATATTATAATAGATAAAAAAGAAATGTGCATTGATTCTATAGTTCAAATTAAAGATAAATGATTGGTAAAGGATTAATTTTATGTTATTTCTATAGAAATTTAACAAAATCTTTACACTATGTTTGGATGGAGAGAAAGAAAACGTGGATTTCTGTCCAATTCCTTCTCCTTGTTTAGAAAAATAAGAAAAAGGGAAAAGAAGCAATATTTTTTGAAAATTCTTTCATTGGTCCCATAAACACTGATTCTTGAGAATTAGGAAGGAAAACTTGGGATTTTACTTAAATACCCCTATATAAAAAGTATATTTTGAAAATTTAAGAACATTTTAGTAATTTAATAAGTTTAAAATATACATTTTATTAACTTTCCATGCATTATCATTCCTTTTCTTTCCATTCTCTTCTTATCTAAACAACAATTTTCTTTTCTTCCTATTTCTTTTTTCTCATTTTCTTTCATTCCACTTTCTTTCCTTTATCACAAACATAAACTTATGTCACATTTAATACACAAGAATCGAAATAGAATCACGATTCTGAATTCCATTCTCATTCTTTATATTTAGAAGTACATTTTGAAACAGTAATTATGAATCTATAGAATCGACGATTTCGATTAGAAGAAAAGGTGAATCGTGATTATTTTTTTACTTCATTAATTACGATTAATTAAAATTATTTTTTTTATATTGAAAAAATTATAACATATAATAATCAATGATATTTTTTATAAATAATTCTATATAAATATTTAATATCATTTCATTCCACTCCATTTCATAATTATCTCTAAACCAAAAAAAGATTTCTTATTCTAATTTTTATTTTCTTTTATTTCATTTAGTTTATTTTAATCTTTTTTTTTTTCTTTCTCCGTTTTTTTTTTTCACCAGTGAGACATTAATAATAGGGAGAACTTGACGCACTTGTATCATGTAACAAGGGAAAGATACACTAGGGGAGCGCGTGAAGACAAATGGCAGGAGAGGAGAGTAACGGTGACTGAGAGGAAGAAGTTTCGGAATGGAGCAGCGTCCGGTGCGCGTACGATCCCATTGAATTTGCCACGACACGTCTTCGTCGCGCCCAAGTATCCGCGTGGGCCCTTTCACGTTGATGCCTTAACTCATAGCTCCCATACATTCATTTAATTTTCCTTCTTGAAATATATATCTACCATGTCATTATTATTATTATTATTATTATTATTATTATTATTATTATATTTAAGTTAACGTTATGAGAATATCTCGAAAGGGTCGGCTGGTTCGTTTCATTTCGGTTGGCAGAAACGACCTTTGACTATTGACTCTCACTTTCTCTCTCTATCCCTAAATGGGAAAAGTCAAATTTTGAATTGAAAATTTGAAATTGGCGTCGTTGTTTACTTATTTGCCCAAAGCCAAACCCATCACTGTCTGGCCTTATCGCCTCAATCTCTATGTGTATGTGTCCATATCTTCATAAGTCATGCCACTTGCCAAACCTAAAAAATCTTCCACAATGTATGTGCAAGTGTATGTAACCGTCCCCTAAATCCCTCTTGCCATGAGATGTGGTTTTTTTATTAGATTTCCAGTTATATTATCCTTCTTTCTCTTCTCAACAGTATCCATTAATAATATGTAAAGACTATTTTTCTATCGTTGGATCAAATTTAAATTTCATATTTCGTTCTCAATAAACCTATAAAGTAAGTTTCATTAATAGGTCAAAGTGGCAAAATTGAGGTAATGAGATAGTTTTCCATCAACTTAAAGGGTAAAAAAAAAAAAATGAAAATACGAAGAGGTTTCTAGACATCTTTTCCCCTCTGTGTTCATTTCCCTTTATCTTTCTTTTCCTTTTCCAAAATCATCATTTACGCAATAAACTTTTAAAAGGAAAAGTTTAAAATTAAGGCCGGTCGAAAAGTAATAATTAATAGAAAACAAAAAGGTTTCAAAAAATAACATAAAAATAAAAATTCAAAAAGAGTAACTTTAAAATTTTAAAGGACACACAATAGAAACTTTTTTAACAAAAAGAAAAAGGATGATGAAATTAAAACTAAAAATAGATAAATTTTATTGTTTATCATTTATTTAATTTTTGGTTCTTATTTAAAATTTAAATATCTTTTTTTTAACGTGTATCTTGTAAATTTTATGTTAATAAATGTTTTCATTCTTTATTTTATTTTTAGATTTTTAAGTATAATTTTATAAATTTTCCACAAAGTTTTTTATTTTTGTTCTTGTACTTTTAAGGAATAATATGATTAAACAAAGGGATAATGTTGTATTTGGTACCTCAATTTTGTTCAATTTTCCAATTAGTTGTCTAAACTTTGAGATTGCCAATTTCAACATCTAACTGGTCCTGTTAAATCTAATAAGATTATCCATGTTAATTCTACCTAAAACCCTTAATCCAGTTAGCTTTTTTGACGAATTATAAACTGCAACATGTCCCATACTCCCCTTAAGATGTCCACTTAGCCATCTAAACAGCAAAAAAGACAACTAGAACCCATGTTTTTACATGGCATCATTTCTACTATGTAGACAACTACGTCGATATCTAAGCAAAGTATCATCATTAAAATAATCACGTAGGAGACATGGCAGTCCATAAATTTGACAAACAAAGTTAATATATATAGTATCATTGACCTCAAAAGGTACAATTGTATACTAAAATTTATAATTTTACAATTTCAACATGCATATAGTGAATCGAAAAATTAAACAAAGTTCATATTTGAAGTTATTCCTTAAATAAAGGTTTAATTATATATTTGTTAAAAATTCAAGAATTATAAATGCTCGTTTAAAAGATAAATTAACAAAATATACAACCTATAAAAGAGTGTAAACTAATATCCCTGCTTATTTAGTTTCATGCCTTCAATTTGATCATCCTATGAGGTCCTCTAATATTATGGTTATAGGGATTTTGTATGTGTTTATTTGTTTATTTATTTATTTTGTTGTCATATTTAAAGAGGGTCCAACAAAAACTTTGATTATCATAATATATATATTTACTTATTGTATGACATGAAACATAACACACTACTATCCCTTAATACAATAACTTCCTAGAGGTTATTCATCTTAGGATTAACTTAACTTGAGTATATTTAACTTTAGAATTCCAACATTCTCTAAGCCATTACATAAAAAAAGTACCTTAATTGTTAAAGTTCCTTCATCAAGTATCTTTAAGGGGTAAGGTACAGACTTCACCTTTTTAACTGGTGAACTACTCTAATACTATTTATAATAGCCTAGTCAAAACTCCTCCCATAGTTATTGTCCACTTTGTCATGAAACGCTGCATAATTTTATCTTTAGGTATAGCAGCTTGAGCATACTTAACTTTGAAATTCCACAGTACTCCAAGTAATTACACCAAAAAGTATTTCAATTATTAAAGTTCCATCACCTAGTATTTTTAAAAGGTATCACAATCCAACACCCTTACAAAATCAACGTACTTGTTACTTTTGTTACACAAGTTTATGACCATATTAGGCAAGGACTTAGCTATTCTAGCTGGTGAACTGCCATGATATCACTCATAATGACCTGATCAAAACTTCTCTCACTAAATTATTATCCATTTGGGCATAAAATGTCACATAATTTGTTCCTTAGTACAGTAGTTTTCTATGAAGTCACTCATCATATGATTGACCTAGTTTAAACGCGCTTAACTTTGAAATTCTAACGTACTAAGAGCTACTATACCAAAATACCAAAAACTACCTCGATGATTAAAGTTTCGTCGCTTAGTATTTTTATAGGGTACCACACTTATTATAGCAACCATTTTTTTTTAATTACCTATGGTGCAGTTTATGTAATCAAACTGTGGAGTAATGGACGAGTTTATACACATGTTGATTGAAGGAGTTAAGGATATACATATGTCGTCCATTTATTATATAAACTAGCAGATTTTGTATCCATATTACGACGATACTTAAATAAATTAACTACTTATAATATCATTTATAAAATATATATTTTTCTTATCAAGGACTAATAGATACATGCATTTATATAAGTATGTGAATAACTTCTTGCCTTCGCTCTATTCTTTGTAAACCACCCTAACTGTTTAATTCTAAAATATTTAAGTTTAAGCACTGATCCCCTTCTAAACACTTTAATTTATATATTACTAAAGAAAATGGACTTTTAGTGTCTTATATGCTTAAAGACATTATTATCATCTAACATGTATTTAAGACGGTTATATAAAGAAAAATATATTCTACAGTAGTAATGCCTTCTAGTTAAGGCGTACAACCCACCATGTGACTTCATTAGATGAAGACATGCAAAGGCTACTAAATCATTTGGAGTATATAATTAAACGATAATAACTGCAAATCACGCATACATATTATTGCTGTAAGTAAATATAGATGCCTGGTGGGTGTAAAAAGTCTTACTTATGCCATCAAATACAACATAAGATTAGCATATTACTGGAGTCTAGGTTGGCTCCTCCAACATTTAAAAATACCACTATCAATAACTTAACAAATCGACACAACTATTCATAACTAAGCAAAGGATTTTGATCTTCAACAACTCATACACAACAACTAAAATACTAACTAAAGACATTTCAACATAATCATTATAGTAAACATATTGCAATGTCATCTCCCACATCATACACTAAGTTATACCCGAGATTATCATTATAGCCAACCAACGCAAACGTACCTATAGTTAGAAGAAAAAAGAAAGGGTTCCCATAAAATGAGTAAGCAAAAACTCAATGCATAAAATACCAAAAGCACATGTTGTTGTAGCAAGCCATAAACACACATATGAATGTAAGTATAAATAATGCACAATCAATTGGTTATTATTATTATTTTCAATTAAGCATCAAAACAGTAAAATTTTGATGTCTGAAGACTAAGGGTAGCTTATAACCCTAAAGCACATATATTTAATTAATACATATATGATGTTAGGTACTCCCTATCGCCTATGAGTCCAAGAGTTAACCTAGATTTGCCCAAATCCTTTTGGTACGCTACCCATTATTGAGATGGCATGCCAACACCATCGATATTCCAAGTCCATTGACTATAGCTAAGCATACGCGATACACTTATTTGAGTTGGATATCAATTAAATTAAGTGAATTATATCCCATCAAAACACTAAGTTCTTCAACTTATTCAAAACCAATCTACGAATTAAACTTTAGCTTCATTGATTTTGGTAAAATTAATTCAAGTAACAACTTATTACCTATAAACCTTAGATAAAATGCATTTAAACTATAACTCACTTGATTTCTTGATAACATAACACCCATACATGAACTTCTTCAAACTTGCAATTTAAGACCCCAAACACAATCTTAACACATATTAGCAGCAAAATATATTTTAACTAAACTCAAAAATCAGAACTTACTAAGAAAACACCTCCTACAACCTTCTTGTATTATTATTCTTCTCCAAGAATGCAGGTATATAGGAAGAGGAAACTACCATCTAGAGAGAAAACATGAGGAAGACAGAAAAAGGAAAGAGGAAGGAAATGTATCTTTTATTTTAGAAAGATACAAGCAATTAGGGTATTAAAAATAATAATATTACAAATATACCTCTGCCTTACCAAATAATTGTTTAAGTGATATTAAATAATAAAATAATGTATTTTGTTAGATAAAAAAATAAACCCAGTTATTACATTCTCTTTTCTTAATAGAACTCTCATCCTTCAAAGTTGCTTGAGTCTTGGAAAAGTTATGAATACTTCTTCCTCACCTCTTTTTCCAACTCTTACATAACTTCTCTCTTGGTTAGATTACTTTACCACACCTTCACATACTTAACAACTCTTCTTGTCAAAATCTATTCCTTAGTATCCACAATCTTAATAGATCACTCAATCGTCAAGTGATTTGATTGCATATTTAGAGACTCCAAAGCAATGACTTTATTTGGGTTTCGCACAAACTTCTTTATCACCGATATATGGAAAACATGATATAAATGTATGCATATGTATATATGTATTTATATGTATATTAATATGTAAAGGAGGACATGCTAAGTTAAGCCAAACTCTAGACCTTTGAATTGTATATGTGTACACATGTGTGTGCATACATGTGTATGTATGTATGTGTGTATATGAGTGTGTATGTGTGTTTTGCCTTTGGAGACAGTGTTGCAATCTTATATACTAAAATAAATTTATATAACAATAAGTTTACGATATTAGCATTAGCACTGGGCTCCTATTTCCTAAAATATTTGATAAAACAAAATTTTCAAATATTTGAGTGTATTTAATAGTAGTATTACTATTCGAGAGCATGTACATCAAACAGCGACCTTGTTATTAGAAACATGCAACTGATATCCAAAATACTTAAACTCCATTCAAGAATTTGGTCAAGGGATCAAATGTAGAGGGCTAAAATTGCTATATTAAGACATTGGGCTAAGCTCATTATTAAGCTTAACTCTACAAGCTATTAGACAAGGCTTAGGGAATCCAATCATATTTAGAATGATATATTAGTATTTAACTTAAGAGCCTAGAGTAAGGACTGTTTAAACGGTTCACCTACTCTAAACCTTTTTAAGCAAGCTTATACACTTAATGACTATTAGTCTTGGGCTTGTAATAAACTCATTAAGGGTAATCCTAAAATGAGTAGTTTTAATCTCATTCATCCATCAGAAGAATGATCTGATGGATGCTATTGAGCCTAATAGTTTGTAAATACTTAGTCATACTTCATATTTGGCACTACTTTTGAAATCACTAGAAAGTCCTATAAGGCTATAGTGCTATTAATCATTAAGTAAGGCTTAAATGAAGGACGTATCAAGTTTTAGTCAAGAACATTAAAGTTAATGTATTAAAACACCACTACTTGTGGCTAATATATTTAAGCCATTGAAACTACATATTATCCCTGCAAGCAAGACCTTTCCAAGTTATCCCTTTTAGATATTATCTTTACCTCACTTTTCTAAGGTTAAGTGAAGTGCAAAACCTATATCATAGGCATGTAAAACACAATATCTACTATTGTCACATTAATTAATGAAAAGAAAAAGGTTTTCAATTAGAGAAAGGATAAAAAGTTAAATTAATAGAATATAAAAAAGAAGGGAATACAATGTGATATATGAGAAGGAGCATTAATTATAGAGATATTTTAAATAGGCAGCTGATAAAAACAAGTGGCAATGATAAAATAAGAACAAACATGCCAATGAGATTACACAAGCATTTGCCCAACCAATGTACAAATGAATAATGTGTAAAGCAATTATTTGTAATGTGATTGCATTTTATGAGCGAACTATCCTAAACAGGATAGCATAATGTTGAAGATTTATTAATTTAGAACATACATAGATACCAAATAAAAGTTACAACACCCTTTAAGTGAAGGAGAGCAATAAGATTAATTTAGGCTTATGCCTTGCAATTGGAATAGATAGGCTTATTTAATTTGTTAGGCCAAAAAAATTGAAAGCATTACCTCTTTTTTTCAAGTAAAATATGATTATATTTTCTCCATCTTATTAATATCTTCTCTCTCTTTTCTTTTCTTTTTTTTTGTAATTGTTTGAATTCCTTAAAATCTAGTATTTGAAACTAATATTGGATCCATACAAGTGACCTCATAATTCCATTAATAGATCTTGACATACTATATGTTAAAAAAGTTGACCAATTTAAAATTTGATATATCTTATTGAATCTATTTTTTAAGTAATCTCTATGACTGCTTTAAAATAGTTAAGCTACTATTTTCTCTTACTATTTCTACAACGGTTAGGATTTGACATACCGTATTGTTGTAGATGTTAGTGCCCAATTGGTATTGTCCTAATTTGCATTGCTTAGGATGAACATTTTCACTATTTCTATAATAGCTTGGAGATAATTATTAACTTAACAAAAAAATAAGAAAACAATATTCTATGCGACATAAGGAAAAAAAAATAGTTGTCACATTATAAATATGAAGGGTATGACATTACAACAAGTGCCTACATAAAGGGCATGCGAGACTCATTCCTATGTTCTCTAAATAATCATGATCAGTTTTGAATTACTTGAAAAATAAATTTCTTAAATTGGGTGAGCCAAAAAAACCCAACGAGCGACTATTTATCATATATGCACATAAATGGATATATCAAATCATATATAATTTTTACTTTTAATATGCAACAAGCAAATTAAATAACTAATCCATATAGATGAGTAATTAATAAATGTTTCTTGAAATCTAAGCCTTGTATAATTTTATGATGATCACATAGAATCAAACCTTCAGAGTATTTTTGAAAATAAATGGACCTATATACTCCTTATAGTCGAATTCAAAAGTGTGAATCCATAATAATATCTAGCGAGTTTAAAAAGCATTGACCTATATAGCTCCTTAGGGTCATGGAATTAATTTTAAAAGTGTTGGTTTTTATCAATCCCTAGAGTTGGTTTTAAGTTTTAACTACTACTACTACCAGTATCACCACTTCAACTCTACTACTAATACTAGTTTTACTGTTGTCACCATCACTATTGCCACCATTGCTGCATCTACTACCATCAATACAATACTAGCATCAAGTCACCATTGCTATTATAATATTATTACCACTATACCACCGCGACCACCACATTACCTTTCGTTATTGTCTCTTCAAAAACCTCATACACCACTACTACCTCCACTAGCATTATCATTTACATCACCACCACTAGTATTGTAACTTCTGTACCATTCATCATCACTTCAATCACTATATAGTCGTTGTATAACTATTGCCTACACTGCATTACACCATCATCATTAGTCTTGCTTAGATATAACCACCACCCTTTTATCATAGTTGTTAGTACTAATGGATCATGTCGTTATAATCGTAGTTGCATTATATATATGGTGAGTAGTCAACAATATTAGTAGAAATATAATAGTAGTGATGGTGGTAAAGGAAAAGGTAGTTAAAATAAAAGCGATAACATAAAAAGTATAACTATTAAAATCGTTACTCTAATATAATACTTATGTATTACAAGTGACAAACAACACACAACACTAAGCAAATGTTTACTTTGCTAGATGGAACAAAGAGGGAAATGGAATTGTAATTACTAATGAATAGAATAAGGTATAATGAGGGCCGAATATACATTACCGTGTTTATTTGACTGCAATGAAAATACATTGTTCTTTGGAATTAATCAAGGAATAAGCAATGAAAAAAAAAAGAAAGTCCAAAATACCCCTTCAAAATAATAAAATAAAAACACTGCCATGAATAAGATGAAAACTAAGCTTTGTCTTTCTTTTAGGTAAATTACAACATAAACAGAGAACAAAAATCTCACATCTCTCTCACTTAACGAACTAATTGAGAAACTGTTACACCTTGAAACGGTAAAATTATAACAGTCTTATCATGCAAACCATTTTAAAATAAAAGTTAACCATATAGCCATCATCTTATACCTGATTTACACAAGGCATCTATGACTAACTTATTTTGAAGTAAATAATTCATAAATTAAATAAATTATTTACTTAAGAAAGTATGGAAACATATATATATACTAAGATTCAAGTATTACAAATAATGTTTATAGGGTTTTATTGTTCTATACTTTTTAAGTATTACATTATTTGAAAATAAAATATTCTAAATAAAAGTTAAGACCTTAAAGATATATATGTGCTTCAAATGTATTTCCTTACTCCCTAGGATTTGACAGTTGCTAGCTTCAAGGTAATTATAAGTCATTTCCTAGCTAGAACCTACAACAAAGTCTATAAAGATGTGAGCAACCACAGTTCAGTAAGTTAGGGTAGAGACTTAAACCATATAGCAAACATAAACAAGGTTATCAATCAAATTATTAGGTGCAATGTATGTTCAAGCAAATACCATCACATGAAGTTGTTCAGGCCATCATAAGATTAGAGAAATTGCACCCACTTTAATCTAGATTGAGGAGTTTCTGTTAATGCAACAGCTCACAACCAAACCTAGGTTTGTATAATGGAGATATCGCTCCTCCCACGCCTACCTTCGAACCATTGACTTTATCTTTGCCGTGACCTCCTCTCCTGTCCCTTAGTTTGACTAAGGATGAAAAAGGGACCAATTATGTCATACAGCATTATCTCTTTCGAATAAGTCGATATTTGGCCGAAGAATCCTAATATTCCCCTAATAGGTTGCTATGCATGTAAGATTTGTGATTATAAGTCATATATTTAATTAGATCCAATTTAGGGTGATCAATTATTCCATACAAATCATACAAATACAAGTCAGACAATGAGTCAACATCATAATCAGTAGCTTAAAACAAGCACATATATATAACCAACTATTTAACAAGTACAATCAAGTACAACTCAAGCCTATGAGTACTATAAATTAGTATTCCGAAATACAGTAACGTATTAATCCCAACTTACCTAGTATCCTTGGTTGCTTACTCAACCAACCGTAGGTTTACTTGTCTTCGTGTGTCCTATAATATATAATATAAATGTGTTTTTAGTATTTATATCTTGATGATATGTATATGTATATATACTCTAGGTTATGATTTAACATAATTCTTTCCATATACATAATAGTTATTATTAATTCACCTTAGGTTAGTTTAGGATTCGGTTTTCGAATCTAGTTCTAGTTTAGGTTCTAAAGTGGTCCCAATTAAGGATATTATACGTAAAGCCTAAAAATGTGATCCGAACACAAATGTGAAATTTATCACATTAGGTTTGAGTATCCTAATTATCACTTTTAGTTTTAAATCAGTATTCTATTTTACTTAATATACTTTAATCCTTATTAATGTATCGAATTTATTCCCGATATAAGAAAATTTTATATTTTTTATATAAATACCTAAATTTAAGTTTCTACCAGAGTTATTATATATTCCTATTATTAATATAATATCAATTTTTATTCTAATATTTTCTATTTATTATATTTCTAATATTTTTATATTATGTATTATTACCTATTATGTACATAATATACATCTAATATTTCTATTATTCCAAATATCATCTCTCAACATCAATCAATATCTTAAAATATATAAATTCACCTCAAATCAGATTTTATACCTAATTACCCTAAGTTACCAATTTAACTTAAAATTCACCATTTTTACCTATTACATGTTTATTACATAATATCCTAATAATTACATCTAACATCCTAAATTCTACAAATATCATACTTTATCATATTTTAACATCCTAAAATATGTAATTATGTACTAAATCAATAATTATCTATCTAATTACCTAATTAGCTCTAAATTACCCACTTTATGCANTAAATACCTAAATTTAAGTTTTCTACCAGATTTATTATATATTCCTAATATTAGTATAATATGAATTTTTATTCTAATATTTTCTGTTTATTATATCTCCAATTTTTTATATTATGTATTATTACCTATTATGTACATAATATACATCTAATATTTCTATTATTCCAAATATCATCTCTCAACATCAATCAATATCTTAAAATATATAAATTCACCTCAAATCAGATTTTATACCTAATTACCCTAAGTTACCAATTTAACTTAAAATTCACCATTTTTACCTATTACATGTTTATTACATAATATCCTAATAATTACATCTAACATCCTAAATTCTACAAATATCATACTTTATCATATTTTAACATCCTAAAATATGTAATTATGTACTAAATCAATAATTATCTATCTAATTACCTAATTAGCTCTAAATTACCCACTTTATGCATCATTTTAAGGCCTAAAAATTTTGAAAAATTAATTCTTGAAAAAAGGCTTTATAACACTATTCTATAACCTCTAAATAGTTTATACAAAAATTTTGAGCTCAAAATTACACTCCTAAGGTCATTTGTTTTTAAACCAAAACATATTCGATTTTGCATGATTTTTCAAGGATCATATATTACAGGATATATTTTCATCAAAATAATATTTTTCCTAAAAACTAAATAAAAAAATATTTCAGAATACCAAATTTCAAAATTTTCTAATTATATTTAATATTTTTAACAAATATGTAAAATTGAGGGAAAAATTAGACTCATTGGAACTGGTCGTTCCAACCACCAAGGGCTTGTCGGCTACCTTAGGCATTGCTGCCACCATGTAGTGGTGATGACCGTCAACTCTTAGGTGCTCTTCTGGTTAGGGATCTTTTTTAAAGTCTTAATTGCATAAATTTTTGCTAATTTTTTGAAAATCTTAATTTTCTCTCAAATTTTCGACCCTCTCAATTTTCTAGGGTTTCAAATTGACCAAATGAGCTTCTGTAATTTTTTAGATACTTATAGAGGTCTTGGGGATTTTTTGTGTATTAAATTGATTGCTTTTGTTTCTTCAATTTAAAAGTGTTATGCCTCACTTCTAGACATTTCCTTATTTTTCTATAATTTTCTTGATTTTTTATTAATTATTCTTGCAATTTCTTTAATAATTTAACATTATTTTAGTCTAATTCGCATATTTTAAGTAATTACATATATTTCTACCGATATGTAAATACATATATGATATAAATCAATACTCCTAAATATTATTTAAGTTATTTTATGATTTTTAGTGTGTGTAATTTCTTTAGCGATCTATTAGTTATCAAAATACATTTTACGCATTTTCGATAAATAACGAGTAATATACTTAAAATTTTGAAATTTTATATTCTCTTATTTTATTACTTATTTTTTTAAATTCAAACTTACGGAATCACTTTTAGTAATATTCCTAACTTCGTCGTAAAATTTGTGCTGAATTAGACAATTTACTCGATTATCCTAAATTTTACGAATTGAACTCCGAGTAATTGATTGTGAGTTTTACAGAAACCCTAACCCATGATGAAACCATAAATAAGAAAAACAATAGCCCTAAACTCCATGAACTAATTGAAAAGCCCTAACCTAAGCAATTGGTAAATCTATTAACTTCTTCTATGGTAATCAATTCATCACCACTCACCATTGGATCTAGATCATCGGTAATTATGCAGTTAGGTTCCAATAGGGCTTGGAATTACGATTTGGAAATGGAGACAGAGATGAAGCCAGTGATGAAGATATGGAGGAAGATGTGATGAGTAGCAACTATAATGGAGATTGCAATTTGGGTGACGATAGAGGATTATAAAGCTTAGGGTTATAAATAGGATAATTGGTTGATGTTTTGTTTGAGGGTAAGTGGTGTAATTTTCAAGTTTTGGCTGGTGAATGTGAGGTTGGAATCCAGATTCATGACTCTGGCTTCAAAATTGTGATCCAGACATGGAGACACAAATGAAGCCAATGATGAAGATAGGGAGGAAGATAGAATGGGTAACGACTACGATGGAGATTGCGATTTGGGTGATGATGGAGGACTACAAAGCTTAAGGTTATAAATAGGATAATTGGCTAATGTTTTGTTTAAAGGGTAAGTGATGTAATTTTCAAGTTTTGGCTAGTGAATGTGAGGTTGGAATCAGGATTCATGGCTTTGCCTTCAGAATTGTCATTCCTTGTATTTTTGGAATTGGGATTCCTAGGATTCCTTATCATGGAGGCCATAAACTAAATAAACACAGCAATAGGATTCATGTAAAGAATAAAGGGGGAATGAAATCTCCATTCTCCTAAAATGAACAAACCCATAAAAGAATACCATGCTATACTTAACGCATCAAATGTAGTACATAAAACTAATGATGTCATGTTTTTCTTATTGTCCTGATAATTCTTATGTAATACTATACTGACCTTGGAGCATGCAAGTATCCTTCTCCCTTATCTAGTGAGAAGAGTTTGAGCAGAAATACTCTTCGGTAAGAGTGGCGAACTATTTAATATTTACAACTAAATCTTGATGGATTATAAGAATTTTGTATGAAAACTTTGATTGGTCAAATCTTATGGATGGGTTCCGTTAGTAGTTTGGGTAGAACATAATGAAGCTTTGAGATGGAATTGATTAATCCTAGTACCAAAAGTATGGAGCTAAGAACTATACCTAATTCCTAACCGAACTAGTTTTGGAATCACCCCTAAAACCAGTTCAACAAAATGAATCCCCTTTATCGTTGACCCTGTCATTAATCATAGCAGTGGCTTTTTTCCAATAAGTCATAACCAGGGCTTCAACAATATGCTTAATTGTCTCTTTTTTTTTTTAATAAAAACCCTTTTTCTAGCCTTTACAAAATTTGTTTTAAGATTATAAATGTCCCTTTTTTTGGGGGGTAATTTATCAACGTCCTTTTTAATTACAAGTATAAAGGAAAAATAATGCAAAACTTGTTTTCCAACTTTTTTAAGTTTCGTTTACCCGAAAAAGAAGAAGAAGAAGAAGAAAAGAAACTTTATTAAGTTTCTATTTTTCGGAATGAGTAAACTAAGTCGTTTAGTTTATTACTTTTTCTTCATCGTCCATTATAATTCGTTGAAGTGGCCTTTTCTTTTTCTTTTTCATTTTTATAAAATTTTTGCACATACGTATCATGTCATGTTTTGTGTGCCTAAAAGAAAATACAAAATTAGTCAATAAGTTGATTTCATTTCTTAATTGAAATTGAAAGCAATTAAAACAAATCTAATGGAAAGTCTAAACAGATGGTTTAATTTGCTTATTTCAGAAAAATAACATACACAAATTGAATATGAAATTTTAGAAACTGAAAGTTCTAAAATACTTTTTATTTTTAACTTTTTGGAGGGGGGAGAACAACATTACATTACAACTTGGGAGGAGAATAGATTTTAACTTAAGCCAAGCTGTTGAAAAATTAATATTCGTATAATTGAACTATAACGATTTTAATAAAAATTATAAAATTAGACTTTTCATTAAAAAAAAAAAAGAAAAAGAAAAAAGACACTGTTGATGCTTTGTTACCAATACAGAATATTCGGTTCATTAGGGTCAACGTCTATATGCTCCTGCTGGAAGTTTCGAAACCCCCCAATGAGATTAGGTAGAACCGATGGAAAAGTTCTCTCTCTGCCTGCATCTTTTGCAACTTTTTTGAGTTTTAAAAATTTGAAGAGGGAACGATGGAGATGATGGTCGATGAATTTCTCGTTTCAAGCCTCCACGTTCTCGTCTCCCGAGCCTCTTCATGCACCCCCGTGACTCTGCAGGGGTTTCTTTCCCTTTTTTTTTTTTTTCATATCTCTTAAATAAAAGTCAAGGTCAAGAAAAATTTTTTCGAGGATCAACAACAAAAAATCAAAACAAATATGATTTTCAACTTATAAATTATTTGATTGATAGTCACCTATAAGATCATTAATAAATAGGGCTTTATCAAAACATCAATTTAAATAAAAGTTTTTGTCTACAAAGAATTTTTTTATGATAATTATCATATTACAATTTTAAGAAGAAAAAAATCGAACTTATTCTATTTTATTAAAAGATCAGTGTTCAAACCATCAAATTATAATAATCATAATATATTTAAGAGTTTTAAAAATAATAAAAATATAATATGATAAATAATAATATGGGACATAGTAGTAACCCTCCTATATATAAAGGCATCATTCACATATTACGAGGTGGTTAGCCATTTACAAGAATTTGCAGGCCAAAGCCGGAGGGCTTTAGAGGATTTAATTTATTCTCATGCTGGTTCACCTTTCATGTTGAGTGTGTGGAGATGTTTATCAAAGGATTCTTAAAGAGAAGTGTTCCGGATGATATATCAGTATTTTAACACATCTTTATTGTAAAAGTTTTTCATATTTATTTAATTATTTTATAGGTCTCACGAAATAAGAAAAAGAACTAACTAAAAAGCTAATAAAAAACTATTTAATATACTAAATAAATAAAACAAACCCATTAAAAGTAAATAATTAATTATGGTATGAAAAATTAAGATGAAAAACTGATTTTTCTTGAAACACCTCCCTTAAATTAAGCATCTATTTATAGTTGCATATTATAAAGGAAGAGATGCTTGACATAAAAATTTATATCAACCGAAATTTTTTAATGTCAACATCGAATTAACCCTTCAAGTGCAGTCTCTACTACATCCTTTTAACTTTTATTCGATGACATGGCTTTTACACTAATAAATACGTCATACGTATCTTCTTTTCTCTCCAGCAAATTGGTAGCCTTAAATAAAGCCACATAATTAAAACTTGCCACAGCATTTTCTTAATTTTTAAATTAAAACATTTAAATTCAGAAAATGAGAAAAAGCGATGAAACTAACCTTGTTCTCAAAAAAATATTGAGTCCATTCCTTTTGCACCAAATGGTGCAAACCGAAAACCATGACTCGAGTTTCAAGCACGATTACAGAATGAGCCAATTCGGATCTATGTTTTATATGGACACAATTGATAATTTTTTAAATAATGTTTTGTGATATGGACAAATCTTATAGGGCACTAATCTTAAATTAAATTAGACTTGATCAATCATGATTGATATGATATAGATATTAAGAATATTCAATACAATACATAGATCTAAATTAACCATCAATATCAATTAATCAAAATTCATGAATTTCAAGAGAAATCTTTCTAAAACCTGTAATCATAGAAGGTATTTATCAAAATCTTCATTTTATTTATTATAAGTTGATGTCTATTTATAAATTAAATAAAACCTCAATTCAACTAGAACCAAACAAAATAAGAAAGAAATAAGCAAATAAACAATGAATCCCCTCCTCAAATTTTTAGCCCAATCAACTTAAGTGAAACATAGTGTGCCCAAGTGCAGTCCAATCTAACTTGATTAGCTTAGTTGTAGAGTTAGTGAACCAAGTCTTCAAGTAAGCAAATTTGGTTGACCTAATTAAAATCGATCAACCTAATCGACTTCCTTTGCACATGTCATCTTTTGCAATTGTTTAATTGGATTCAACTCAACTTTTCTTTATTATCTAACCTTCAACAATGACTCAAAACATTATCTCTAGCATGCCTTCAGGGTTAACAAAGATTTACCCTCAAATCTTAAAATTAAATAACTTAGACACATACTCCAAGATAAAATAACTATCATAGGCTAACCTGTTCTAGCTTGTGGTCGACCTCATTTCACCTTGATTGACTTGTTCCAATCAATGACTGCCATGTATGAAGCTCCCAACGAAACAAACCGAACACTACCTCATGGTAGACCTCCTTCCCTTTGAAGCTGCCCATTAGCGCCATGTGTCTACCTTAAGAGCATGTCCAACTTTCTTTGACATGCAAGCATTTAGCTAAAGGCAAGACACCAAAGGCATACAAAGGTTGGCACTAAATAAGGATGGTTGACCTAGTCAACCATGCACTCCTAGATTCACGGATTACGACCATGCTCACAAAGCCCACTCTCCATGCCCTTTAGACACACTTTCTCTCTAAAGTAGATTCATAGCTTCTAAATCCTCTTAAACCCACCATTATAAATAAGGAAACTTCACCAACAATAAACCATCTTCATACACACTCATATTTACAAGCTCTCTTGTGCTTTTGGTTTCTTACTTTCTCTCCGTTTCAAATAAATTCTAACTTATGTATTAGAATAACTATGTTAATTAAGACCCTGACATATCTCACTATGTTCTCTTTAGCAAGCCAACAACTAAACACTTGAAGGCCCATCTTATCTCACTATACTCTAATGGCAAAATCCTATACATGATGGTTTCCATCCAATCATCATATACTTTCCCTAAAGATTGCATTGCACTGAAAAATTCTTGTGAAATTGGATTGGCATCTTCTTCATGTGGGATAAATATTCTTCTACTAACTCCTCAATGAACTTTCATACTTGCTATTCTTTGGCCCAGCTTAGTGAACTCTTAGATTATCTCAATTTTGGCTTCTCTCACAATAACTTACCGTTACACCTGATTTTAATCACTTCTAAATATGATTATATCTCTTCATGAGTCATAGGCTGTACAATTACATGTCTTTTGTTGTAAAACAATAAAGGCTCTTAAATGGATTATACACAACATCGAGATATATTTGTCATGGTTCTCCTAAATATGTGTGATAATCATCTATAAAAGCAACTTCGCACAAAATCTTATCTTGATATGCATTTCCAATTAAAAAAGCCACATATACTTGTTTTGTTACTCATATTAGCTTATTGTAGAGAAATAGCTCATAAAGACATAAACGATTGTAAATCCGAGCGAATATCATGTGCTTGTGATGTAATTCATTCACTTAACATGATTAGACATGAGAGATATGACTAAGAATAATATTTCATGTGAGATGATAGAGAAAGGAATCATGTAAGAGGAATGGGAGATCTTAATAGGCATGTGCATTGATGTAACTATTGAAAGGTGCTCAAATGCTTCAACTTATAATTTTTAATCTTTAAGTGGAAGTAGCTTAAATGCAAGAAGCATTTATCTTTTAATCTTGAGCTTATCTTTAAACTTTGAAATTTGATAATTGAATGTGTATGCCCTAAGTGAAGATCTAAGAGTACCAAAAATATTTAGCAATCAATAATCACCCTAAATTGTTTCAATAATTAATGGACAAGATTTACCAAAGCTCTCTAAGATCATTCATAGGCTTCTAAAAAATGTATGTCCAAGTTCATGCCTAATTGCCTTTAAGAGGAATTTGCTAAGTGCATGGGTTTACTCAAAAAGTTTAATATTATACAAGCTTATGCTAACAATTTAGTTTTAAGCTCACTAGTCTAAAACTCCTTAAATCATTACAAATATGGGCCAAAGTATATGGATTTTCTCAATAATTGAAATAATTGTCTAAAGTATCATTGGTCTTAGTTGATTTAAATGCTTTTACATTTTATTTTCTCTATAACAATCAAGAATGTCCAAGCTTAGCTTTTCTACTAAATTTTCAAAGTCAGATTTTAGCAACCATCATTTATAACTATACATCAAATATGCCCTTAAATTATGACATGTCAATGAAAACAATTGTTTGTCCTTATTATTGAGATCATAAGCTAATATTGAGTTCAAAATTTCCAATGAAAATTAGTAATACAATAACCTAATACAATGAGGATATATCAGAAAACTAATCTACCAAATTTACCTAGCCACAATTACAACTAAGATTCAAATCATAAACTATAAATTATGATTCAAATCTTCAATTAGTTAACAATAGAATTGCCACTTATCATAAAAATTCTTCCATAAAATGCATGCACTCGAAACTTACGATACCAAGCGATGTGAGAAGCCTTGCTCTAATATCAAATGATGCAAATTTGTTGCTTTTATACTAAATAATGTAAATTGAAACCAGTGAGTTGAACTCCCAAGATAAGAATGGGTGGTTCACCACAATTAATATGATTGATAAAAACTTAAGAATTTAAGTATAAGTCCATCTCTTTAAAATCCATAATCATAAAAAGTATCTGTTAAAGTCACAATTCTATTTTGTTACAGGTTAACACCTATTTCCAAGCTAAAATAATACCTCCATTCAACCAAGAAATAAAATGTAGAAATAAGGAAGAAAAATAAGCAAATCAATACTAAATTCAACATTCAAAACTTCAACTTGATCAACCTAGGTACAATACGTCGACTAAGTGTAATTCATTCAAACTAACTTAATTAGCAAATCGGCTTACTTACTCAGCTTCCTTTGCTTCTCACTTTATGAACCTATCTTAACTTGATTTAAGTCATTTTATCTTTACTCTAACCTTGAATAACAACTTAGAACGTAATTCTTAGCAAAAAGAATCCCTATATGCAACCACTAAGGTAGTTACTACATCTCGTGCAAGCAACCCACCTAAGGCATTAAGTAGATACCTATCACTCAAAAATAAAGGGAAAATGAAGGTTTTGGAAAAATACAATACTAAGGTGGAGTTTCTTTTTCTTTTTGTAGTAGGTGGGTTTACAATACACATTGTGAATTAATATTGGTAGTCAAATTTATTTAACCCAAAGGAGTGGTGCAAATTAGGGAGTTGTAACTCTCTTTGTGGTTACCACTAAAGTTTTCCTATCTTTTTTTCCATATTTTTATTTTTTTAACTAAAGTAAACTCAATATATTTAGTTAGATGTAATGTTTTTTTTACAATAATAAAATTATTAAATGGCATCTTACAATGCTTTTAAATGTACTTAAAAAATGTTAGCACTTTATTATGAAAAGTAATAGATATTTAAGACTAATGATAGTGTTTTTACATTTATTTAGTAATTATTGAAGTTATGATGAAAGCCTTGTATAACATGACATATTAAAATTGTATTATAAAATTATTGTAGAGTCGCTTGCAAAAAATAAAAAATGAAAATCTTAAAATTGATTTAGAAACTTTAAAAATTATACTTTTGATTCAAAATTAAAAAAAAAAATCTTATATTTAGTATATGGAAATCGAATATCAACTTGATCTTCCATTCTCTTTCCCTATATTTGGAAATGCATTTAGAAGGCTAAACAGTGATTTAGTAATTTCGGCTTCAAGGAGGAATTCAATTTCGTTTTTGAGAAGGTAGAATCGTGATTTAATTTCCTACTTATTGACTATTATTAATTAAAATTATTTATTTAACCTTCAACATAATTATGCCATTTAATAATTAAGGATATTTTTTGCAAATACTACTCCATACACATTTCATTCTATTCCTTCTACATTTCCAAATGTAAGGATGCATTTATGATTTGGATCTTAATTCAATTTTATTCCATTCCATTATAAATCGTTTCTCGTAGCAAATGAGACATAAGATTTATAGATTTTTCTTTGGTCAAGCCCCAAGGGATACCTATGCTATAATAGCCTACTATTCACATCATGAAACTAAGAACAAACCCTTTATTGTTTAACAAATGGTATAATGCGCACAAGGTGTCCTTACCACAATTTGCTCAATCAATTGTTGCTATTCTATGTTGTAGGAAAGTAAACTACTTCACATAATAATAATAACATAAGTCTTAATCACAAAATGCATCAATAGAAATATGAACAATTGCCATCAAGACAAATCTATAGTTTGATAATTAAACATAAAAATAGGCTCTAACAATTAATATGTTATGCATGCATAGACAAGGAAAGCAACAATATAAACAATCATCTACAAATTGCATAGGTATTGAATTTATGCCCTTTATAATTGAGGTTAGGAAATCACAACCAATTCATTAGCCATAAGGGATATCATATGTTGCTTTACCTAAGTGTCGGGGATCTATTGACCTTCACATACGTAGTGAAATACATAGTCTCCCTCCTTACTATAGAGTAGTGAGTAAAATAATAGCCTTAATTAGACAATAACATCTCCCGATACGATATTAATTTCCAAAGGTGAAGGTGAGGGTTGGTGCAATATAAGCACAAAGTTACACCCTCACAATGTAATCAATTCTTGTCCAACTTATTATTTGGTCCAACTCATTATTAGTTTCTAGTTAGAAGTATGTACTAAATATAGAAAACACTTCAACCTACTACTATATGAAATGTAATCCTTTATTAGCAACTAATTCTTTGTTTCATAATTTGAGGTGCTTTTTTTTTTTTTTTTCCAATTACACATATCAATCATGTATCAAACATAAGTGTATATCCCTTTTGTCCTTAAGCATGCTCATTTTTCAATAAATCTCAATAGTATGGTATAAAGCCATATTACTCTAATAAACACATCTAAAGATGATTATTATGGAGAGTCACTCACTTGAACATTTTTAAAGAATTAATTGTAGTAATCATTTATAGCTTGAAAATGTTAGTGAAATCACTTGTGACACAAGTAAATACTTGAAATTAGGATATAGAAACTAAAACAAAGGAGTTACTCCAATTATTATCCAAGCACCCGTTTTTCCTTAGTTTTGTATTATAAAATAAAAATGCCTATATATTTTTCCTTTTAAGTTAAAATTTCATGTATATATAGTCCTTACAAAGCTTTAGATGTCTACATTCATATTATATTAATGAATCAAGGTTTTTAGTTCATCTTAATAGCATTAAGGTACATCAATTTCTATTAAGGGTGAGTGAATATATGGTGGGTAGGATACAAGGCTTTACTCTTACTCTATTCTATAGGTATAGCTTCCTAAGCCTTTGTATACCAGATCTATCATGTGGCATCTTAGAACCACCTTGTACACTTGTACCTTACAAATTTTCATAAGGTATAAGGTATTTTGTGGAACTTATATTTTCTTTTTCTTTATCTTCTTCCAAAATTTTGTATTGAACACATTCAATATCAAAATTATCACTACACTATTAGTAGTCTCGCCAATGTAACATATCTTAAATTAAGATGATGTAAAATTTTTGTAGGTAAATTAGAGAATATTTCTGCAGCAAAAAGTTTAAAAGCTTGGTTGAGTCACCCTTAAATTTCTTTTACTTTATTTTTTTCAAATCTCATCAAAATTAAATTTTTATCAAAGCATGAGATTGTGATACACATAACACAAAAACCATGTTTGAGTAATTCGAATATAATATATTGGATGATATGTCAAAAACTAAGATATTTTTTAAGACAATACTCAACTAGAATAAGTAATAGAGGAAGGATGAGGAAAAAAAAAATAGATAGTAAAAGAAGGGAGAGGTTTTTAATCAAAATAAACTGAAAAAATAAAAGGAGATAGAAGAAGAAGAAGAAGAGAGAGGGACTACATAGTAAAGACAAGTAGCTTATAGTCTTATAATTATTATGAGTTAGATTTTGTTGTTATTTTCTTTAAGACTGAAAAAAACATAATATTATTAATTTTTTATTTATTAATATTATTTAATTATTATTACAAGGTGGATATAAGATATCATAGAAGTTGTTTGTTGTATATTTTAGAGTACAGATTCCAATATTAGATAAGGTACCCTGACTTTATATCCATACCTTACCCTGTAAGAGTATATTCTAGGAATTACTATTTGGAATCTATCCTATAACCAAAATATATTACAAATAGAAATCTTGTTACCCACTTACCCCCAATTTTCGTGTCTGAATAACTTTATATGTTGCTTTATTTTCTATCATTTTTACTATTTATCTTGTGAGTTTGCTATATTTAGTCGATTATAATTTTTTGAACTTCTCATTAGTATCTTTTATGATCAAAATTATATTCGTAACTAAGATTGTCTTTAGAGTTTATGTGTATGATTCCACTAATACAATTACTCAATCACATTTGTATGACTTGTATCAATCACATGCAATAGTTTATATTTAATCACTTGATAAATAAATATTATTTATATTTGTTAGTATTCATCACAAACAAAGCTTAACCATTCGGCCTTATGGTGATTTTATGCACTCAAAATAATTATTTACTAGTTATACTTAACCCATTATTTTATAACTTTAGAAATTAAGCTTTTCAAGCTTTTTTTCTTATGATTTTATATCATTACTTAACATAATTTAATGTATATAAATGTAAAACCCGAACTCAGAAAAAAAATTTATATAATAATAATAATAATAATAATTAAAAATATAAAATAATAGAAGTAATATAATAATATAATAAAGGCTTGAAGACATAGTATAACTTATAATTGACTAGAGATGCCATGGGTAATATTGTCAGGAGAAAGGATTCAAACATTGTTATGGCATGTAAATAGATATCAAGTGCTAAGGGCAATACTGTCATAGAAAAAGATCTATACATTGGTATGGCATGTAAATAGACTTTAAGTACTAAGGACAAACTTGTCCAAGAGAAATGTTCAATCCCATATCTCTTCCATACGTTATTTTCTTCCCCCACCATTCCATACACTTTCTATTGTGTACCTTACCAAAAAACTTAAAGGAGAACTCTTAAGAACATTTGTGGGTATGGATTCAAGGAGTTAAAGGGTAGAAGTTAAAGCAAAAAGTGAGTTTTTGCAAAAGCATACTCAAAACTAGGTAAATTGCCACTTGTTCTTTGAAAAAATTCGGATTTGGGAGCTAGAGCATAAGAAAATTGACGAATTTTCAAGAAAATGCAAGGATACGATAATATTGAGTAAGCTCTTTGCCTATCTAACATAGAAATTCATTTTTCTTTGAGGAGATGTTGTAAAAACCATAAAGATTTTGTTTTTGCAACTTTACGCGTTTATAATTCGACTCGAGGGTATTTCTTATCATGAATTCCCTGTAAGTATTGTTCTCGTTCTTTTTCTTTAAAGATTTCTTAGTTTTGTGGTTTTGATGTAGGTTTGGTAAAAGCGGTTAATGAGGTAGATGGAAAAAATGGTGATACGGTTGCAACATAAATTACGTAATGTTGGCGATGCCAAGCCAGTGTTGGAGTGTATAGTGTCAGGGTATATGGTACGATAATGTGTGTACATCGTACATGAGTGTGAGACTGTGTGTGTATTGTACGACCAGGTCTTTCTATGTATTGTATGGGTGAATGTCGATGTTGGGTGTAGGTGTGTGAATGACCATAGGTGTGTCGACATGTGTGCTATGGGTGTATGGAGGTTAATGTTGATGTGTGTAGATTATGAGAAGTCAAAAAGTAAATAAGAGATTAGGGAAGGACATATAAAAGGTGATTTGGAAGCTCAAAGGATGAGGTAGAGGGTTGAGTTAAAGGGGAAGTAATGTATGCTAAACTCGATTTTTAATACTTTTGTACAGGTGTTAGAAGTTATGAGGAATCAGATCTTATTGAGATAGGAATACCAGGTATGGGATACATGTTTGTTAATTATGTATGTTAGATTAGTGTACATTAACCGGATTTAAATGAAACTTAGACTTAACTATTTGCTAATTATGCTTGGCTTTGACCGCCCATTGGTCAGGTCTAGTAGTGCTAGTGAGGTACCTAGTGATCTTTGCGCGACATTGTTCTCAGTAGAGTCTCGCGCTGAAAAGACGCAAGTAGACCTAAGATAGTTTTTAGCACTTAGGTGTTGGGGAGTACCCAACACCAATACCTATGTAATTATTTATATATTATATATATGAGTCATAAGTAACCCTAAGTCTTAACCAGACTGTGTTGTTTGTGGATTTAAATGACAAGATTTAAATCCAGTTGATTGTTGCATTTATAATGATACTTATATATGTGCTCAACTTGTTACTTGTATATTCATTAACATGTGTGTAGTATCTTGTATTGGGCATTAATTCACCCTACGGAGGTTGTTTTTTTTTTTTTCAGTTGCAGGTTTAAAGTATGAAGTTTATCATGGTTATTTTGTGAAGGATGCAAGTTATGATTATCTATAATGTGATGTTTCAGTGATCTCCGTTATCATGGTGACCCATTAGGGAAAGCGTGGTTTAGTTTTAGAAGTGAACTATTGAAGATCATATGTTGTTTTTTAATGTTATACATATTTAGAGACTATTGATTATTTAGAGTCACCTATGACTCCTTTAGATGATGTTACTTTAGGTTGTTTGTCTTAAAGTTATATCGTATTCAAGTTCATTCACTTGTAATAGTTTGGTTTGTTTACTATTGCAGTATGTAGAAATTGGGTGGTTGACTTTCTTCTTTAATTCAGATTTAAGGTTATTAAATTGTGAGTTGGTAGATTTCGTGAAATTAATTTATGAATCCAAGATAAGTTGCAGGTTCCTAGACGCTTGATGTGTTAGTAGAAGCTAGGGACATATGGTGGATTGTAGCATTTTAGGTTTTGGGGAGTTACAATAAATGACCCATTTAGCATCCTTGATATGGCATAATAGAAATTGTTCTAAAAATTGATCTTAAATCTAATTACCTATACTAGTTTTTATGCGTGATTTCCTTAGTTGCTTTTAACATAATTTAGTTTAAAGTAATCTTATTGCCTTAATTTATATTTTTATCCATTTACATGACATTTTATGGACTTAAAAGAATCTTGGAAATTTAACTTATATTAAAAGTATAAGCATTAACATTTTCTAATATGAAGATTTGTTAGATTATGCAATGAGGAGTTTAGAGTAATTTCTAAATGCCAAATCTACTATAATTCTTTATGATTATAAGTATTGTTCTTATTTTTTATATAGGCATAGTAATTATTCAACACAACTTAAAATTTCTAATTAAGGCTTCGATATGGAGCTACATATAAAAGAAAATAAGAAAACTCCCTTCTTCTACACACTCTTTTTACCTTTAAAGAAGTAATTAGGGGAATTTTGTCCATCATAATAGTTTAGGAATTGATTAACAATTCCTAAACTGATTATTCTCAAACTATAAATAACTTCTACATACTTTCATTAACCAATTTATAACTACTGTGTAAAGTAACAATAGGGTTTTGTTTCATTAATTTGTTGAAATATGAAAGTGTAGTGTTTCTTTTAACTTCAAGTTGGGCATGGGTTCAAACACCTTCTTATAAATCTATTCTCAACTTAAAATAAAAATTTAAGGTAAATGATACATCCAATACTTAAAACTTACCTATTTTGACAATTTACTACTTGAAGTTTAAAATTTTCAATTTAGTACCTAAAATTTTCTCTTTTTTATTAACTAGCTAAACTTTACCCCATTTTTATAATTAACTAGTTAATTTTGTGACTATTAATGCCTCTAAAACCCTTATAGGAGTATATTGACATTTTTAAACTTCACGTAGTTAATTGTAAAAAATTGACCAAAGTTTTAATACTAAATATGATATTTACCTAAAGTTTTAAACATAATTTTAAATAAAGTAATGCATAAATAAAAAAGAAAATGAAATGCGTGAATAGAGATCAACTTGGTTTCACTACACTTATTTAGTGCAATTCAATTCATGAGATAGGAGGTAGGTATTTTGGAGTTTTTAATTCTTTCTTTTACCTCATTTGATTATACTTGGATCTCACAAAGTATGGTTGTAAGGAAACATAAACAAAAATAAAAAGAAAGATATTGCAGCAAACGCATAACAGTTGTTAGAGTAATAGTGGAGTTCTTATCATTGTAAATTCTTGAAGATGATCTTTAGCTTATGTGAGTGATCTAAAAAGCCTTGAATGATTGCATGCAAGAGTGTAACAGTATGGGAGTATAGTGATTTAGTATAGGTTTATAAAATATTACGAAAAGAGGTTAAATGTGGTGTTAGTGAGAAATAGGTGATGGTAATGATTAGGAGGAGAGGAGGGACTATTGCTTTTTTTTCTTTTTTTAATTTTTAAGAGTTAAGGGGTTTAAAGGGATATATGTGCAAAGATAAGTAGAAAGCATTTGAGAGTTAAAGTGTTGGAGTAAAGAACTAAAATGAACTACGGTTTTGTCATGGCTTGCGCATGCATGTTAATATAAGTAAACATAACATAAGAAAATTTATAATATGAAAAGGCAAAAGCTTTTGAAAATATATTTTTTAATATATAGATATAAATTTGCTGTTATAATATCTTAATTAATTACATTATTACCATTTAGGTTGTGGTAGTTATCCATGCACTTGATGAACACACACCTGTTATGAGTGTTTCTAAAATAAAAAAGTTAAAAAATAATGGATATTGAAAATATAAATTATTATATAAACTTTCACCATTGTGCACACCTGATTTGTTAGAACTTAATCCCTTTATCTAAAGTGACCAATGTAATGTAAATAAAGTTAAAAAAATTGCCAAAAAGATTTACCAATTTATTAGAACTAATCTTTAATTATTTGTAAGATAAACAACAAATAATTTGAAGGAGAAACCAATAGAACTTTAATATAAGGTATGACATAAAAGCTGGTCTATCATGCTTTACATTATAGATGATTAATAAGCTATGCTACAATAAGAGAGTACTTCAATATTTTGGCTTTATGTTCAACAATTTCGAACACTCCAGTTAGGTTAGTAATTTAGTTGAGTTATAAAATTCTTTAAGTTCATATCGTTAGAAACCGTTTCTTAATAAATAATTTCTCAATTTATTAAACTTTAAGTAATTCTAGATTCATTCCAAAACGTATCTTATAGAGTAGATGTTTAATTAAGGTTCCGATTATATTTTTCTAAAACTCTTATTTTATGTAAGCACTAAATAGATTAAATTTTATTTTACGTATAAGGTTTAAATATTTTATTAGTATTATATATATTATGATATTTTTATATATGACTTATTTTTCTAAATACTATATATTCTTATTTTAATTAACTCTTTAATTTTCTATTTTAAAAATAAACTCACCCTATATTCTTAAACATTCTAGAATAATTTGGACACCATCTTAAAACCTTACCTTAAAACCCTATTCTATTTTCCCCCGCCGCTAATCTTATTTCCATTTTTCTCTCGGCATATCTTCTTTTTTTTTTACTCTATTAGGCTCTCTCTTCCCCTCAATTTCTCTCAAACCTTACCCCCATTAATCCCCTCTCCCTTGTCTCTTCCCCTATGTTACGAACTGTAACCAAGAATAGACAAGGTTGATCATTGGATGGGTTCAAGCTTGCAGAAAGCTCGAAAAAGGATTAATGGGGAAAGTACAAAAGGATAAAACGAAGAATAAAACAGTAAGCAAAAATTCATGAATAGCTCTAGAGGATATGATGCACTAATGAAACTTTCGAGAACTCATGACATAATTCAATATAACATACGAATTGGTCTGGTGAGATTACTTGCCACCTAACCTTGCTTAAGAGAAAGGATAAGAGTGATGTCGAGAGTAAATAAACAGTGTTTACGCAAGGACAAAAAAGCACTCAAAAGTGTATTTGGAATGAATTGTTCTCTATTATAAGTCCAAGGGTATTTATAATCATAAGTTAGGGTAACTTGCCTAAAAAGGAAAAGACAAAAAGGGCATTTCTTAAGGAAGTAATATACAAGATACAAAAGAGTAAAAATAAATATATAAGAAAAACAATCATTAGTACAACGGATTCTACACATGATACTGTACATGTGGCAATGCTACATTGAGGAGGTCGTTAGAAGATGCGGACAAAAAGTACGGACAGATGGGCTTGTCCGAGTAGGGATGGCTTAGTCAGTCTAAACTCTCTCTCTTAGCTTCTTGGTAAGCAAGATGCCGAGTAATTGGTCGGCTTGGCGCTAGAGAGTAATCATCAACTTAGCATACTATATAGAAATGGGTGGTCATATGGCTCGACATAAAGGATAACTTGGTAAAGAAGTACTCAACCTCGATAGGGGTTAGTTGGAACAGAAGGATTCGTCATGCTAACTCCTTTAGTCTTTGAACTTGGCTACGAGTCAGAGGTCTGGTAGCTGGATTCCCATAATTCCCTCTGGGTTGTTTTGGATTTGGGATTAAATCCGAATGGTGTTTGTTGAATTCTCTATCAAGGTGATATGAACTGAGGTCGGTAATATTGAAGGCATCAAAAACCCTATAGTCCTTAGGCAATTCCAATTTGTAGGCATTATCATTAATCTTTTAGAGGATTCTAAAAGTTCTTTCCGCTCTAGAGATACTCCGTTCCTCCTTTTGTTTAAGAACTGCTCTTTGCTAAGGTGCAACCACACTAAGTCTCTTGACTGAAATCATTTAGCTATTCTACCCTTGGCTTTTTCTCACATTTTTTTGATAGCTTGGTCGATGTGCCTAGTGACCTTGTCATAGATGTGTCGAAGGGATTATATACTGATCATTGTCTTAAGGTCCTCTTGCGGGGGTATTGGTACAGGGGCGTAATCGAAAGGCTACTCAGGATTGAACCTATAGACTATCTCGAAGGGAGTTTGTTTAGTAGTATCATATACTATTTGGTTATAGGCGAACTCGATTACTAGCTGGTAGACATTCGAATAAGCTAAGTTCTTACCTACTGCAACTCAGAGCAGTGACCCTAAAGTACAATTAACCATTTCTGTTTGGTTGTCAGTTTGGGGGTGGCATGAGTTACTGAAGAGTAATTTGGTTCCCAGCCGACGCCACAAGGTTCTCCAGAAATGACTCAAGAACTTTAGGTCTTTGTCAAAGACTACACTTCTTAGCATGTGTGTATCTGCATAATCTCTTGCAAGAAAAGAGAAGTAATAGCCGAAGTATCATTAGTCTTGATGTAGGGTACGAAGTGTACCATCTTACTAAACTTATCCACAACGACCGTTACTAAATCTTTGCTTCGGGCGATTCGCAGCAGTTCGAGAACAAAGTCCATGCTCAACTCGATCTACGGCTTCATTGGGACAGGTAAGGGCATTACTCTCCCTTGTTCAACTCGGCACTTAGCCATCTTGCATACTTCACAGCTTTCGATAACTCAATGTATATCTCTCCTTATTCTCGACTAAAAGAATCTGCCATTCAACAATTCACAAGTTTTTCTTTCTCTAAAATGTCTGAAGAGACCTCTACTGTAGGCTTTCATGATTAGTAGCTCCCTTAGTGAGCAATTCGATATGCATAATTTGCCACCTCGGAATAAGTAGTCATCCATAACATGATACTCGTCCATTGTCCTCTTGTCGACGCATCGTGAAATTATGGGTCCAAAATGTGGATCCTCGGACTAATCTTTGATACTTGCAAACCCAAACAGTCTAATCTACAGTTCTGACAAAAGTACATATCTCCTCGAAAAAACATCTACAACTACGTTACTCTTTCCTTGCTTGTACTTTATTACAAAATCGAATCCTTCAAGGAATTCAATTAATCTCACCTGCCGTTTCGATAACTTAGTCTGACTTTGGAGGTACTTCAACGATTCATGGTCAGTATATATGACAAATTCTCTCTGTAGTAAATAATGTTGACATACTTGCATTGGTTGAATCAATGCCAAAAGTTCCTTGTCATACACGGAGTAGTTCAGCTGCGGTCTTTGGTGCTTCTCACTATAGAAGGCAATTGGTCGGCCTTCCTACATCAAGACAACGCTTATTCCATTGTCTAATGCATCGTATTCCAACTTAAAAATTTTGTTGAAGTTAGGTAGTACTAACATTGGGGCGAAGGTCAACCATTTTTTTATCTCGGCAAAACTCCTCTCCTCCCTTTCTCCCCATCGGAAGTCAATGTTCTTTATTAACTTAGTAAGTAGCATAGTGATGGTGATGGTGATGGTGATGGTGATGAAATTCCTAATAAATCGCCTATAGAATGAAGCTAATCTGTAGAAGCTTCCCATGTTAGCACAAGTAGTAAGAGTCGGCTACTCGACAATTACTTAGATCTTTTCATCATCAACTCGCAAGTCTCTTCCACTGACTATATAACCTAAGAATACCACTTCCTCCTAGAAAAAACAACATTTCTTTAAATTGTCAAATAGTCTCTTGATACAGAGGATATCCAAGATTGCTTTGCTGTGTTTACAATGACTTAGTATGTCGGCACTGTAGATCAGGATGTCTCAAAGTATATTACGACATACTTCCCTATTAGATGTCTCAGTACTTAGTTCATTAGTCTCATAAAAGTGCTTGGGGCATTCGATAAGTCGAAGGGCATGACCATCCACTTGTAAAGTCTATGTTGAGTCTTGAACATAGTCTTCCATTCATCGCCTGGTCTTATGTGGATTTGATAGTAGCTAGATTTAAGATTAATTTTGCTGAAAATCTTGGCTCTACTTAGGTTATCTAATACGTCTTCTAGCCTTAGGATTGGATACTTGTATTAGATTGTGATTTTGTTCATGGCTTGGCTGTCTACACACATTCGCCAGGTTCCATCCTTCTTTAGCATTAGAAGTGTAGGCATAGTACAAGGACTGAGACTCTCTCTTACATAGCCTCTCTCCAATAGCTCATTGACTTGACGTTAAAGTTCAGAAGCCTATTGAGATTCATTCGATAAGCTGGCTTATTCGATAGCGCAGCGCCAGGTACTAAGTCAATGCAGTGCTCTATCCTTCGAGTTAGGGGCAATCCCTTAACTAATTGTTCTAGGAACAGGTTGGCATATTCATTTAACAACTCCTTGATTTCCCAAGACAACTCACCCTACTTCTTCATTTCTAATAATCGCCTAACTAACAAGAGGGTTGGTGCATTAGCATTGATGGCCTTTCAGAGCTCGACTCTACTCATCACCAGAGCCTTCTTTGATCTATGAATAAGTTTCGTCTACAACTTGTGAACTTCTCTCGGTAGCATCGGGTTCAATGTGATCTTCTGGTCATCCTTCTCAAACATACAAGTGTTCTTATAGCCGTCATGCATAACTCTCCTATCAAACAACCATGGTCTTTCTAGCAACATGTACGAAGCGTGTATAGGCAATACGTTATAGAGAATCTAGTCGCAATAATTCGCTATAATGATCGGCAGTAGTATTTGCTGAGTGACATGTAATACTCCTTTTTCACTTAACCAGTATAACTTGTATGGTCTTGGATGTGCAACAGTCGGCAACTTCAGTTTTGAAACAAGATTGGCTGATGCCATATTGGTGCAGCTTCTACTATCTACAATGAGGGCATACATTTGGTCATTCACCTTACAGGTAGTATGGAACAAATTCTCTCTTTGTTCTTCCTCTCACGAGGGTTCCACATTCATAGTACGTTAGACAACTATAAGTAACTGATCTAAATCCTCAAGAAACATGTCTTCCTCAATCAGCTCTTTCTCGGTAGGAACCTCCTCCTCCTCGGGTTCCTCATCCGTACTCTACTTCGAGCTTCAGGATGTCTCACTTGATGACCATTGTTCATTGATTCGGGCACTAAGTAGCCATGTGTTCGAACCCTTAGCACTTGAAACACTTGATTTAGCTGGTCTTCTTGCTAAACATTTGCCCCTTCTCATAAGTTTAGGTTAGCACTTCATCATTAAGTCGGCCTTTCTACTCGGCCCTTACATCAACCTTCCGTCTCGGTTTAGTACTTGGCAGAGTTCGTTGACTTGCCTGTCCAGGTTGGCTAGTCGACATCCTCACCGGTACTAGGCTCCTTCTTTGCCTCTCCACTTGTTGGGTAGTCTTAACAGCCTGTGTCAAATCGTTGGAGCTCTATAACATCTCGAATGTCTCCTCTCAACCCGATAACGAACCTTGAGACTGTTCGAGCTGGTGGTTCCTCTTTGCAACGGATCATGAGCATTTGAAACTCTTGAACATATTTGGCAATAGTTTGGCTTCCTTGTCTCAGCTCTTGAAACCGAGTGAAAGTATCTTGGAGATAAGTTTCCAGCACGAGCCTGTTTCTAAGTACTCTCTTTATCTTGTGCCAAGTATTAATCTCTTGGTATCCCTCTCGTCTTCTTATGACTTGAAAATTCTTCCACCACATAGTGGTGTACTTAGAGAATTCAACAGCAGTATTTCTTACTTTCTTATAATCCTCATATTGATAGTAATCAAATACACGCTCTACTTTCTCTTCCCAATCAAAGTATTCATCAACATTCCTAGGTCCATTGAAATTCAGAATCTGAAGCTTCACATGGTTGGATACTCTAGGGATTCGTACACACTCCTCTTCAAAATACTCTTCTTCCTCTTCATCAAGATCTCTCAGGTCTATCCTTCGCCTTACAAGTTTGCTAACTCCTCCACCTCGAATGGGTCGAGCCGAGTTCTAACCTCTAATAGGTTGAGCAACTTATGGAGTGTTTTGTGTGGCCTCAATGGGTCGGTAAGACAGTACATGAACAGTTTAGATTAGATCTACTAAGAGGTTAGCTACCTCATTAAGCCTCTTGTTAGTGCTTCTAGGAGTTCCCTAAGATTAACATCCATGGTGGACAATTCCATTGTCATCACTAGTACCAACATTCATATTTGGGTCTGTCATTTTTCGTTACAGATTCAAAGCTCAAATAAACATTTCGGGAAATTAACAATTAACAACACAGCAATCAAATGAATGTACTTACTCTGTTTTAGACACACAAAATAGAGTATAACAGAACAAGAAGAACTAACTACAGTTTATACGAAACCTTTGTTATAATACCAAGATGTTGTGAACCGTGACCAAGAATAAACAAGGTCGATCGTTGGATGGGTCCAAGCTTGCAGAAAGCTTGAAAAAGGATTAATGGAGAAAGTGTGAAAGGGTAAAATGAAAAATGAAATAGTAAGTAAAAACCCATGAATAGATCTAGAGGACATGATGCACCAATGGAACTTCCGAGAACTTACGACACAATTCGATATGACGCACGAATTGGTCTGGTGAGATTACTCACCACCTAACCATGCTTAAGGAAAAGGATAAGAGTGGTGTCGAGAGTAAACAAGCAATATTTACTTAAGGAAGAAAAAGTACTCAAAGAGTACATTTAGAATGATTTGTTCTTCGTTACAAGTACAAGGCTATTTATAACCATAAATTAGGGCAACTTGCCTAAAAAGGAAAAGAAAAAAAAAGAGCATTTTCTAAGGAAGTAATGTATAAGATACAAAAGGGTAAAAATAAATATACAAGAAAAATAATCATTAGTGCAATGGAGTTTGCACATGATACTGTACACATAGCAATACTACATTGACGAGGTCATTAGAAGATGCGGACAAAAAAGTAGGGAGAGATGGGCTTGTCCAAACAGGGATAGCTTAATCAATCTAAACTTTCACTCTCGAGTTCTCGGTAAGGAAAATGCCGAGTAATTGGTCAGCTCGGCGCTAGAGAGTAATCATTAACTTAGCATATTATAGAAAAATGAGCGGTCATATGGCTTGGCATGAAGGGTTACTCGGCAAGGAAGTACTTGGCTTCGGTAAGGGTTTATTGGAATAGAATGATTTGTCGTGTCAGCCCCCTTAGTCTTTGAGCTCAGCTGCGGGTCAGAGGTCTAGTAGTTTGATTCCCACAACCCTATCTCTCCTTTGATTAAACTTGATGGCTCAATTCCCCCTTGAAGTTTTCATTGAACTCCTAAAAGTTCGATGCGTTGGAACTATTTCACTACCTTCCCAATTCTTTCATTTCGTAGTTGAAACTCACGGCCTAGTCATTATATTTCCAAGTTGATTATTTTGCTTGCTTTCTTACTGCAACGTGTTTTGAGCCATTCCAAGAGATTAATATTTGTTAAGTATTTAGGTACTTTATTAGATAAATTGTAATTTCTATATTTTTTTTTCTCATAGGTTTATAGTCGGCATTGATTTACTATCCATCTAATATTCCAGACTTGAGTTTATTTCGTGAGTTGATTCAATTCCATTTCTCGATATCGTATGAGTATATTATTATTATTATTATTATTATTTTTCGATATCTTTGTGAAAAGTAATTATATTAGTATTCAATTTCTATTCTAATTGTTTTATTTATCGTAATTGTCATTTTAGTTTATATAAGAATTTGTTATTATATTTTATGTGATGTTATTAAATTATGTGTATATGTAAATTTATAACATGGGACTTCCGTTTTCTGTTATACTAATACTGGATCATTTTTTTCTAGTTGATTATAGAGTTATATTAATGCTCTATTTTATACGTAAGTTCTGAGTATTAATTTGGGTTATGACGATATTATTTTATTATTCTTATGCCTTATTATTAATATTAATGGTATTATAATTTAAGTATTTTTATTACAATAGTTATTATGATTATTTAGTATACTATATTATTTGTAAAGTATGTCTGTTTTGAATTTCAATTATTAATTTGTCATTCCTTATGTATTTCTATAAACTATAATATTATTTGGTTAAGTATGTATTCTTTCATTACTATATCGATTAGTAAAAGTATATATTTTAACACCCTCATCATGTGTTGATTTTATATTTTCTTGTATAAATATATATTGTACCTTACAATTTAGAGTAATTAAATAATATTATGTAAATATGATAACCTTTTTGCTTTATCATATTATGTATTTATATTATCTTTCCATTTTTAGTATTAACTATGTTATGTTTGGATTCAATTATTTCTTTTGAAACCTTTGATTAGATAAATTATAAGTTTATAGGTAACTTCTAGGTATAACTTAGTTATTGAGTTCCTAAAAGTTGACGTGCGTGCTTATTTTTCAAATAGATTTGTGTTGGTTATCGAGTTCCTTCCTTGTTGGGCAGTTGGATATTTTCCATATAGGATTTAGAGTTGTAGATTCCAGTTAACTGTCAGGTTGCTAGATTTGGGTTCAATGGTTGGTTCGGACTTTGTATTTGGTTTAGATTTGGCTTTCTAAGTATGTGGTACTTGTTTGTATGGTTATGTTTGTTGGGACTTAGAATGTAATCAGACTAATATATATTTGGTCTAAAAGAATGGTTTGCCGATTGTACTTGACCCACTCGCTTTAAGGGCTTGTAGTAGCAATTTCTTAGAGGAGCAACCGCTGATCATATTGAGGTTTTTCTAATGGACTTTCATATAAGATGACACAATTAAAATATTAGGTTTTTGGTTTCTAAACTTTGGACTTTAAGCGTAAATGACTTAAAAGAAAACTTATATCATAACCACCTATGTATATAGACAAAAATCATGGTGTGGCGAGATTATGAGTATCCTTTTGATGATTGCTAGCTTAAATTAAAGATAATTAAACTGTTGCTTATTTATATATTGTTATAGTTGTATTATATGTATGTGAACGTTTTGTGCTTGGCATCTGTATGTATTTGTACACCTGTATTGAACTTTGGCTCATTTTTCTTTTCTTTTTTTTTTTATAATTGCAGGTTGATTTGAATAATTTGCAACTACTATGGAAATTGCTATCTTTGGGTTTAGATAGAAAGGCGGTTAGTTCTGTATATTGTATAAGTTCAATTATTTAGTATGTTTAGGCCTAAAGTGACTCACTTGTGAGTCATTTAAATTGATGTATTTGGAGATTTGTTGTTTTGTATCTATTAAGCAATTATTACAAGAGATTTTGGAGAATGTGGTTAGTTTTATAGCCTTAATGTGTTTTTGAATGGCAGAGACACATGGCGTGTTGTGGTGTTCTCTGATTACATGGCGTTACAAGTTTAGATATCCACTAGTCTCATTATTTATAAGATTTAAAATTTTATGAATCTTTATCCTATTTATTAATCTTTTTTAATTTTAGTATTATTTTTCATATTTTATTGTATCAAGTAATTTTTTTCATTTTTTATTCTTTATCGTATTTTCAAGAAATTAGGTGTATGTTAAATAAGAATGGGTAAGTACAAGATGAGTTGGGTATGATGTTCTACTTGTACTTTACCATATAGGTATTAATTCCACAAATTTTGGAATAAAAAAATTTCCTATAGCATCCTAGAATCTCCATGGAACCTATGCCTTATGGAACTTTAGGGGTATATGGTACTTTATAAATTTTTCTTATCTTCCCATTTTTAACTTCTTATTTTCTTCTAATAGCATTATGATTACATTTTTTTTTTAATGCCAAAAGATTGATTTTCACATTTCATTAATAATTTTAAATGCACATTTACAAATATCTTTGTTTAATTTCACAATGTTGCTACTAAATTGTTGTTATTTTATCATAATTTAAAAGAAATTTCTTTTTCATTTGTTATTATAAGAGAAAGATCATATCTACAAGCAATTAAGAAAAGCAGAGTACATAAACTAAGGCTATTTATAAAGAAAAATTAAATTGAACAAAAAATTGAGTTGAATTGCATGCAACCATAAGTAGTTATTAAGACTCAAGAGGTACAAGAGAAAGGCAACTTCAGATTTAGGTTTGTATCTTATAGACTTCGGTCCTTTCTTATTTTATTTAGTAAAATATATTTTGACAAAAAAAATGTAACGTTATTATTTATTTTTCGTTTATTAATATTATTTACTAATTTTTACAAAGTAGATATATGGTACTTTAAAACCTATACCATATATGCATTTGAGTATAGGTTTTAAGGTTGGTAAATATTACGAGCACATAACACTCATTCCCTATACTATCAAGGTATAGCAGTAGGTACATATGAATCCATTATACTTGTTCCCCATATTGAAAGGATAGTTTCAGGAAATTGTTAATTAGATTCTACCTATTGATCCTCAATATTACCTAAAACTTATTTGGTCAAGTAGGATATAGGTAGGTAATTTGTACAACAAGGTTACTTGTACCTTAGCGAGAAAATCTAAAGCAACTACTACTACAAAGTTAGAGAAGGCATAAAGCATCATTTTATATCCATTAATTTAAGTAATTAGAGGATATAACAATATTGTTAATTAATATATTATATCAATTTTTTAAAAATTGTATTCAAGTGTAGCATTCGTTAGTATTATCTAGTTGTTAAACTATACTAGATTAATAGAGCAAATGAAAAACGGAAAAAATTGATAAAAAGAATACTAACTCCTTGATCCCTCTCCCATTGTTAGTGTAGGAGCAATTGAAAAAGGTAATTTTAGTAGTAAGTGAGTATGCAGTGGGTAAAGTATGAGGCCTTCTTATATGTTATTCTATTATTATCGGTTTCAAATTTTTTGGAATTAGAACCTACCCTCTAAGACATTGGAATCACACTAGAACTAATTTCTTTATCTTTTTATGAATTTCAACTCACATGTTTCTTTTAATAATAAATAATAGTTAAGTTTTTCTCTTCTTTTTTTCCCTTTGTATTGAAATATTTCTTTTCAAACATTATATAGAACTTGAATATTAGATGGCATCTTTTATTATTAAAATAATTAAATAGCAAGCACATGAAGGTTCATCTATACTAGTGTTGTCAAATCTGAATTGACTCATATTGTTTAACTCGGTTTAACTCAATTTTTTCCTTAATTTTTTATCCTCTCGTATGTCTAGGTTAATCACTCAATTTAGGTTTGACAATACTAATCTACCCAAAAAAATAAAAATAAAAAGTTATTTAAGATTAATAATAATATTACCTTCTAAACCTTAAAATTGCTATTTTTAAGTAAAGTTGTAAGTGACTTGAGCTGAATGGAGTTTTTGAAGGCTTAGGCTTAACTTATTTAAAACTTATTACGCTTGAGCTCCAATTGAGCTTTTATTGAGTTTGCAAATTAAAGCTCGAGCTGAGCTTATTTAGATAAAAAGCCTTTTCTTGAGTTTGATCTCAACTTGTTTACTAATAGAGTTCAAGTCAAGCTAAGCTGAAATTGAGCCTATTCATGAGTTTAAATATACAAAGTAAAGAAATATATAAAAAATTGATTAATAAATGGTGAATAAGGATTAAATTGTATATTATATATAATCCTATAATGTATTATATATTTATATATATATATATTAGCTTTTAGATTTTAATAATATATAATACAAAAAATATATAATATTTATATTATATACAAAGTTTGTGAGCCTACTCATGAATCTAAATAAGTTAGCTCGCAAGTCTAAATTAGAGCTCAAGCTCGACTAATTTAGATAAATGAGTTTTATATTGAGCTCAAATTTAACTTGTTTACTAATTGAGCTTGTATAAAGTTGAATTTAAAGTAAATCGAGCTTGAGTAGCTTGGCTTATTTGTAGCCTTATTTTTAAGTTTCTATTATTAAGAGAAGTATATTAAAATAGCTGATAAAGAATGAATTTGAAACTAGTAGACATACTTTTTATCTTTTAGTGTAGAATGTGAATAAACAAGGGTTACTATTAGCACTTAGCTTTAGGGAAGAAGAGGTAAAAATATAATAAGAGATAGTACATAGCTACATTACTAAGAGATAAATAGTAAGCTTTAAGTTTAGGGTTTGTATTGGCATAGACCATTCCTTTTTAACATAAATAGAATATATTATTCCTATTTTATTCGATTTTCTTAAAAAAAAATATGGGAAATTACATTTTCAATCCTTAGTATTTACCTATTTTTTCTATGTGAGTTCTTAATCTTTTTTTCCCCCTTATATTTGAGACCTAAATGCTTTTAAAACTTTATAAACATAGGAATTTTATCATATTTATTAAATTATCCATTAATTCGACATGTATCAACTTCAAATTGGTCTAAATAATTAATTTAATAAAATAATAATTTTAAATATATTTAATTACATAATATAATAAAAAATAACATTAAATATATTATAATTATATAATAGAAAACAATAAAAATTACTTATAAATAATTAAAAATAAGAAAAATTAGGCTAAAAAAACTTATGTAAATCCCTACCACATAACCCATCTATCTAAAGACTAATAAGAAGCTAACATATGGCTATGAAGCAAAATAATTTTTGCATTTGATGAAAATTCTATTTTTGTAAAGTTTTAAAAATGCTAGTGACTCAAATTAAATAAAAAAAGGTAAATGACTCAAATAAAATTATGGGTAAATATTGAGAACTAAAAGTGTATTTTTTTTAAATATAAGTTTCTTTTTTATTCTTTAATATATATTATATTAATTAATAAATTTTACAAGATAGCTATAAAGAGCTATAGAACTTATACTTTATATACTTTAGACATAAGGTACATGTTCTAAAGTATAGGTCACAAGATGGATATAAGGTACAAAAATGTTATAATTATATGGAAAATATTTTAAAAATTTTTTATTTAAACTTAACTCGTGATGCTTATCCAAAAGTTATCTAATTGAGTAGTGTATGAATAGATAACTAGTACAATATCCGCTTGTCCCTAATAATATTTTATGAAGTAGAAAGAATTTAGAGGCATTTAATCATTGATAATGTTTAACACCTTTGTATCTAATATATATATCATGATTTAATAATAAAAAAGATGGATATATAAAATAATATTGTTGAATTTCAAAATTGGTAACTCGGATGAAAGAGAAAGAGTCCATTTCGAACGGCTCCAACTCCAAGAATTGGAGTAGCGGCGAACTTTCTCTCTCTCTCTCTCTCTCTTCCTCCCCTCTCTCCTCCCCTTTTCTTAATAATCAAAACAAATATTTACATATAAAAGCCTCTCTCCCCGTTTCTCCATATCTCAACTGTCTCTCCGTGTAAAAAGCGTGGATAATCAGAACTACTCGAAGAGGATTGCGATTTTGTTTTCAATTAGGGGGAAAAAAAAGAACAAACGCTTTGTTCGGTTTAAATCCTTTTACTTCCACACATTCGGTGGTTCTTTGTTTTCTGAATTATCAAAACCTGATCTTTTGATCCATCGTTCTCTGAAATCCGATCCCATCTGAAAAATCCAACAAAGCTTCGAAATTTTGATTCTGGGTTTTGGTATCTTTGGTCTGATTTTCGTGGGTAGTTATTGGATTCTTAAAATTTTGTATGGTTGTGAAGATTTGAGATTTTCCTGAGGTTGATTAAATATGTTGACTTTATTAAAAGTTGGGTTGTGATAGTAATATGGAAGTGGTAGTTACACAACATAATACAAGATGACTCTTTACATTGGTCGTGAGGCATCTAAGGTTTGTTCCTTTCTAGTTTTCTAATATTAATTCTAAATTAATCATATCCTAGTCATGTTCTTTGATTTTCTCTCTTTTTTTTTTTTTTGGTTGTTTCATGGGCATTGGAATAATGATGTTTATTTTCCTTGCCTTTTTTTTATTTTTTATTTTTATTGTTTCGCTATAAAGCTGTGGAAAAGAATTTGTGCAGAGACAACAACAGAGATCAATCTTCTGGCCGAGAATTGGAAATATATTCTTGCTGGTCTTATTTTTCAGGTCTCATGCTGTTCTTAATTCCTTATCGTGTTACATTTTGCTTTGTTACACCTTCTTAAGTTTTGTTTGAATTCTACGGAAGGAAGCATTGCGAAGAGAAAACCGCAAGTTAGAGACTAGGATTTTAAGTTCTAATTGTCTCCAACTCCAAAAATGTAAAAACTGAAAAAAAAAAAAAGGGCCTTTTTTTGTGACTGGTAGATTATATTTTCCACCACCGTTTTCTTGTTGTAAGCCCGATGATTCAGTTTGTTTCATGTTACTTGTTAAAAGGAATAGTTAATATATCTATAGTGAAGTAAAAAGCATGAAGTTTGGTACGATGTTACTATCATTGCCTGTTCTTGGGACTTCTAGATGGGGTTTTATGCTTTTTGCATAAGGGAAAGTTAAATTAGGTTGCTTTGGTGGCATGGATTCATATATCCTCTGTTTTAATCCATCAGAAGTCTCTGTTATCAGAATTTTTTGCCTTTTCCTTTCACTTCCATCAGATGGGTATATTCTCATAACTCAGGATTGTTCATTCTTTTCAAGCAACTTTCGGCTGCTGGCTTCCACATTTGCACCTTCCCTTTTCACTTGAAAATTGTAAAAGCAATTGAATGTGTTATGTTCCTTTTTGACATTGTAATGAAAAACCATTCTATTCCTTGCTTTAAGTCCATCATGGAGCCTCTTTATTGATTCTATTTTAGAATTGTTAATTCCCAATTACGTAATTTTTCACTTATCTTTGTAAACTTACTTGACTTCAGTAATTTCTGTTGAAGTGCTTCTTGATTAATTTGTGTAGTTTAAGGTTGGGGCTCCTATATTTTCCTTTTGCTACTATCTCTCAATTTCTTGATTTATTTTTCTCCACTGCAGTACATACATGGTTTGGCAGCTCGAGGAGTCCACTATCTACATAGACCTGGCCCCACTCTCCAGGATGTTGGGTTCTTCCTTCTTCCGGTTGGTTTCAATCTCTTCTGTGTATTTCTTACTTTAACGAAGATGGTATGAGCATCTACTCAAGAGTACTTAGTATATTGGTTTACCTTGTGAACACAGGAGCTTGGGCAGGACAGAGCTTATATAAGTGAGACCGTATTCACCTTTGTCTTCCTATCCTTTGTCTTGGTAAGTTTCTCTTGTAGCTATATGGGCTCTACATTCTAAACTTAAGGACTGCAATTGCTACATTTCTTGTGCACATTCTTCTTCTCCCAGTGCCTAATTGTCACTTGCCATGCACGTTTAATTGAGATTTATATTATCCATCCGCTATTTAATAGGGAAAAAGGGATAAGCACTTATTTGGATATTATAGTTGTCAAGATCACTAGTACTACTTATCTTTGAGGACTTGAAATTTTCTTTTACATATTTCAAATAAAGTCGGGTAGAGGAGTTTCAAGGGAACACATTCCAATCATTGTGTTTTCTTTGCTTTTGTGTTCACCAAAACGATCATATACCCACTCTGTTATTTGCATGAATTGCTGCTAGACTGTGACAGCTTTTGTAAATGAAACCTTCTCTGCCAGTGCAGAAATGGTTCATAACTGACTTCTTTTCTCTCTCCTTTGCAATTTTTAATCAATGTGTGCTATGTTTATTGCAGTGGACTTTCCATCCCTTCGTTTTGAAGAGCAAAAAGATCTATACAGTTCTAATATGGTGCAGGGTTCTAGCTTTCTTAGTTGTAAGTGCTGCTGCTTTTTCCTGTTTTTATTCATAAAATGCTTAGTCAATAAGGAATAGGTTTTGAGGGTTTGGCATTTTTGTGAGAGTATTCAGTTAGTGGACATAATGTTGGCATCATTGATCCAATGCATTAATCTGGAAACATTTGTGATTGGATTACTTTTTGACAATACTGACATAAATCGGATGTTTCAGCCTTGACTGGTAGTTGCCCTATTGAAACAGTGGTGCTTGCACCAAAATCATCATTTTGTCCTATTCTCCTGTTAATATCCTATCCAATCTCCAGTTTTCTGTGCCCCCTGTTCTTTTTTCTTTGTCTTCTTTTGGAGATGGAAGCTCCTTTTGTTCATGTTGGGAATATGGAATTGTTGATCTGATATTGTTTTTTAACAAATGGGATACAAGGCTTCATTGAAGAGAAGTAACATGAGGACATTGAAAAGAGATTCATATAAAGTGCTGGCTGTTATATCTCCATCGTGATGTTCATGCCTCCATTATTTGTTGCCCACTATTTTGTTAATATTTCTTCTGATCTGTTACTCAATTCTTTGCGCGTGCACTCTAGCTTTTCTTGAACACCTTTTTGCTAATTACACTAATCAGACGGCTTTTTCGTTAGAAATGTGGGTTCTTCCATTTTCAAGAATTCTCAATTTTTTTCCGTGATATTGCAGGCTTCTCAAATTCTTCGTATCATTACATTCTATTCTACTCAGCTTCCTGGTCCAAATTACCACTGCCGCGAGGTACTGATGTGTACTGATTCTCATGGTTAAGATGTTTGTTTTGGTCGCTTATTGCTGTGAAAGACGTTTATTTATGCTTTGATAACATACGGTAGTGATATATTAACGATATTTTACTATGTACTATAGGGTTCAAAACTTGCCAGGCTTCCTCGTCCAGAGAGTGTATTTGAAGTTCTTTTGATCAACTGTGAGTTATGCTATTCTTCTCTATCCTTTATGTTTAAAGGCATTTATTGGAGCTGGCCATGGCCAGAAACAATAGTTGGTATTGCCTTCTCACTGATCTTCAATCTGCAGTTCCTCGAGGAGTAATATATGGTTGTGGTGACCTGATATTTTCGTCCCATATGATCTTTACATTAGTCTTCGTGCTCACTTATCAGAAATATGGGACGAAGAGGTAATACACTATTTATAAAGCAGAGTTCTTTTATTATTATTACTGCTGCTTACTACTACTACTACTACTACTACTATTGCTATTATATGGGGTTGAATGGGGTGGAGACTGGATTGTCTCATGCTGAAATTGATGGGGTTGAATGAAGGGTGTTGTATATGTCAGTAGATTAAGTTCCATGCCAATCAAAATTCATCTCCATGATTTGTTTAGAATAATGTTTGACAAAAGAACCAGTCCATTTGGCCATGTTTGCATGATGATTTAGGGTTAGAAATCTGAAAACATATATCTTCTATATTTGCAGGTTGATAAAGCAACTTGGATGGTCAATTGCCGTGGTTCAGAGCTTATTGATCATAGCTTCCCGGAAACATTACACAGTTGATATTGTTGTTGCATGGTGTGATTCTGCCTGTGACTCTATTTCACGAAGGCACCTTTTTAACCCCCACACCCCCCACCCCCCCCCTTTTTTCTTCCTGTAGTTGCTGAACAATTACTTTTTTTGCAGGTACACTGTTAATTTAGTTGTATTCTTCATTGAGAAGAAGTTGCCAGGTTAGCATGTTTGAAGATACATACTTATTGCATTTACAGCATATGCTTGCAAGACAATGTTGTGCATAAATGATATAGTAGCTTGACTTATGTGCTCTTTCCTGCAGAGCTACCTGACCGGACTAGCAGCGGTTCACCTTTGTTATTACCTATGAGCACAAGAGACAAAGAAGGCAGAAACAAGGAAGAGAATCATAAACTCTTGAATGGGAATGCAATTGACCCTGATTGGGTATGGGAATATCAGAAAGTTTACATTCTTAGTCTCTGATATTTTTATGGTGCATTGTGGTTGACATTCTATGATATATCTTTTCTTTTTTTCTTTTTTCTTTTTTTTTTTTTTCCAGAGGCCACGAGCTCAAGTCAATGGCAAGATTTTGGAAGACAACACACTTGTTGCTGATAATGCAATGAATGGTGCTTAAGATTTAAACGGCAGTCATCATCTCATCTTTCCTGACTGGTAAAGGGGATGTGTCCTGCAAAAAATGGAACTCGGGCGAAATTTTACATTTTTTGTAGTTTCGATGTACTATGCCATAAAAGCATCCTCCATTTGCATCACCATTTACCATCGAATCTTTAGCATTTGTTATTAGCTTCCATAATTTTCCTCAATTCTCTGCTGGTTTCTTCTTTATTGTATGATATCTCTTCTTACCTGCAAAGTTTAAATTACAATCCTTTTTGCCAATCAAAGTAGTGCGAAAATGGCCTATGGCGCCCGGAAACAGAGAGAGAAGGAAGGAGGTAGTCAGATATTTAGTTTGCTTTTCACTTATTGATGTCACATTGCTACTTGTCAGTGGATCATGACCTAATTGCAACTTGCAAGTGGAAGCATGTGGAAAACTGACATAATAGAGATTTGTTATGCAGCTTTTCACATGCAAAGTGATACCGGCTGAAAATTTTTTCTTATACTATTCTTACTGTCCATTGTCTACATTAGCACTCAGTCTGAAGTTTTAAAGGAAACCTTTTTAATATGAAGGACATGACAAGGAGGATCCCACATCGTCCGGAATTCTGACCTTCCGTCACATGTTCTTGTTACAATGTTGATGGCTTGCCTATTTTTACATTAAGAAATGACCTATTTTAGCCGCTGAAGGTAGTTACTAAAATAAGAATTAAGAGCACCATCCTGAGGATATTATTGAACTATATCCGTGATCAGTGGATTTACTATGACGGGTGGGGTTATATAAGAGAACCAATTCCGATTATATAATGCGGTTGCCATTTTTCTTTCAGTTGTGAGGCAGGTTTGGTTGTCTTCTGGGGATAATTTCATAACTAATTCCGATTTTTATGCGGTTGCCATCCTTTTGATGTGAGTGTAATCTGAGTACAAACATGATTTGTACCTCTGTACCAACACGGTCCGGTCCGTTTGACCAGCTATAATTATGACGTTATAATGGGCAGCCCAATGGGGTTTACTGGGTTGCATTCTTTTTTCCGAGGTGGAAGGTTCCTGCAGTGGTAATGGTGCTTTGACAAGCATTAATTCACCGATTCAGCTTCCTTCTTTCTCTCTGTGTTATATATATACTGTGTAAATGAAAAATCCATGAAACGATCGAATTTTTTAATTGTAGAGTGGGATCCATAAAAACTGGGAAAAAAAAAAAAAGCTAAGCAACTGTTGGAAGGATCTTAAGAATAAAGTGTAGAGGATATTGAAAAAAAGGTTTTTCAAAGTGTTGACATGGGATTGCAAGGAACTTAATAGAGTTTCTTATGATTGGGGATGACATTATTATTATTATTATTATTGTGATTTAGCAATTTAAACGTGACGTTATATTTAGTTGTGTGAAGATGACATGATGTAATCTAATATCCAATTTCAAGATGAATAAAAGAATAATTATTCTTACTAAAAATCACAATACTCGAATTGAGCATTAATATCTTTTTAAAATATAAATCGTGACAAATGTAAACATATCAACTTTCAATAAAATGCAAGAAAACAACAGAAAAATATAATTCACGTAAACTAAGTATAAACTTAAATTGGTGGATTTGGTTGGTTTTTTTCTAAATATTTCTTAAAGGTAGTTATATTTATCACCAATACTTTAGGAGTAGGGTATAAGTACCCTGTAACATAAAATAAGGCCTATAGTATGAGCAATATATGTTTTAAGGTGGGTACGTATTCATACTCTTTATCCTATTGTGTTGTACGGGTGAGAATTCTAAAAATTTAGAATAAAAGCTTTTTCTATGACATTTAATGTTTTATTTCAGAACTTGCCGAACCATATACGATATTACAAGATCTGTGGGTCCGACAGCTCTTCAATCCTCAGCCCTCTCCTTTTCGGAAGAGGAGAGCCCTACGAGTCCCGGAAGGAATGGGAAAATTATTTCCCAAAGTCTAATTATTTCATTCCTGTAACCCAATGGCAAAATCTTTAGATTCTCGGGATCTGAGGCAGACATATATTACTCTTACATAGCCCAAAAGGTCACGTTATTAAAAAGTGAGTACGCTCTGGCTCTTTTCTTATCCTATCATAAAATTGCCCAGACGATGAACGGGGTATCTCTATATTAAAAAATCATAAGAACACAATCTTGGAAACAATATTCCTTTCATTGTTAAATTACTTTAAAATTTCCAACTTCTTAAAATACAACATATAGATCTCTTCAAAAATTTTGAGGCCGAAATATTTTTAACACTTAATATAATAGCAAGACATGAAACTATTTTCTCACGCCGATTCTTCATTTGAGAATTTTCTCAACAGAATTCATGATTATTGATTAATGCAGATCAGGTTAGGCGATAAATGGGCTTCAAAAAATTATTGTGATCGTATATTAATAAAAAGTATTGGTTTGCTATTGTAATTTATGTAGGGGTCTGAGTATTGCATTTTGAAAACTTGGGCCTTTTTGTAATTTTAATAATTTTCAAGGTTTGCCATGGTAATTTACCCTTTTCTTTGTAGAAATTATATATAACAGTTTCTCAATCAAAATCTAAAATCAATGATTACGTTAATTATTCAAAAGTTTGGAAAATAAGTACATTCATCTATTGTTTCAATTTAAAAAAAAATAATAATAAAATAAAAGTCATTGCTCATGAAAATAAAAATAATAAACATTTTAGCTTGACGAAAATAAGGAAATAATTCAATAATGATCTTTTAGAATATGGATAAGTTAAAAACTATGGAATCTAGTAAATTAACATGTGATTACATCCTATTCGTACAGACCAAGACCAATTCATTTCTCGTTTTGGGATGAATAAAGAAATCCAACCAAACGATGAATAGTTTTAAGAAAAAAAAAGGTGAGTTTAATTTTGTGAAAGATATGATATGAGAAAAATTTATTTAACATTATAACAAATTTAACACATGTGGACATTTTTGTATATGAAGTAAAAGTTTGCCAACTTATATATAAAATTCTCCAAACAAATTTAAAACAGAAAAGCGAGTAAGTCTTTGGGAAAAGTGCATCAAAAGTTGTGAACCTTTATGTATTTTCTAATTTACTTCTAAGTTGACATTCTAAAGTACCAAATTACCAATGAAGTCCTCAACTTACCGTTTCGTCTGAAAGTGATAATTATCGTGTCCTCCATAAAAAGAATGAATACATTTTAAAAGGTTTATACATAGTAGGAAAAATACATAAAGGTTATTTTCTTGCGGCATCAATTGCATTTGTCTAAATCATCCTCTATAGAAAGTTGAGTGTCCCGGGTAATAGAATAGTTCTATTTAGTAAACCGTCGACAAAATGTTTAAGCTTCTAAATATGAAAAATCAATCCTTGTGGTGATGACTTCTTTCAAATGATTGTTCAAAATAATTTAAAAATTTATGCCAAAATATAAAATATACCTAGTTGATAATTAATTAACAATAATTTACCAATATATAGTAATTTAGCTAACAAAGAAATTTATACGCAAGACAGCCTAATGATGTATTATTTTTTCTAATCCACTTAGTTAGGCTACCAAATGATTGATATATATATAAAATGAAAAACCCTTTTATATTCATATATAATAAGAAAGATTTTATAATGTTTCGAAAAATTTCATAACAATTTTTTTTTTTTTTTAAAGTTTGAAGCGAATATTGGCGATTTTTTAAAGCATTTCTTAATCAACTCAACGTATTTCTCTTTAACCACGTCGTTAGTTTAATTTATTTTACCTAAAAGAGAATAATCCTATCGTTATGAGGCAAGATGATGTTTTTGACCCAGATGATAGGCCGATTTTGACTAGTCCTAAAATCACTTGGAATGAGACTAACGGTCACATGGTACATTCAATCCTTCAGCCAGGTTCTTTTTTTTTTCCCTCTCCTTGGGCCAAACACTGCCACTGGAACTTGATCGATTGATCTGAAAAAGGATACTGATTTGACATGGAGCCGTTTCATGTTTATTCAATTATTAATGTCCCATCAATTGCATCCTTACGTGGAACATCGCCCCACCCAAGAATTCTCCTAATTGCGTATCATGACCACTAAACACATGGCCACGATAGTGTATCATGCCGCTGTATAGTCAATCTCATGTTGATTTCGAGGCACCCAAGCTTTTATATTTAAAAATAAATTGCAAATACAAGCACGAACCCACCAAATAAACTTGTCAAAATGCATGGCTATTGAAAATCTACACACGCAAACCATCCTTAGGGCCCAAATCAAAGGATCTAATATCGGTATGTGACTTATTTGCATAATTTTAAATGTTTCTAGAGGCAAATTTATATTTTATGAGTGAATTGTTGATAGTTTAGAAGTTGTTTTATTTCTAGGAAAAAATATAAAAAAAAAACCTCAAATGTTTATTTTTTTATTTCAATTCTTAATATTTTAAAAGTTCCGTTTCAATTCTTAGTATTTTAAACTTTTATCAAATAAATTTTCTATTAGGTTTTGATAGATTTTCTATTTTAAGGATACATAGCAGTATATTATCTATCTATGTGTAATTTTTTAAATAAAAAATAATAAAATACTATAAAAAAGTAAAAAAAAAAATTAAAAAGCAAATGTGTAATCTAAAATATATGTAAATATTTATATATTAGAACTTTATATAAAAAATTCTAAAAAATAAAAAAGATTACAAAAATCTAAAAAAGTTGAAATTCAACCATTTTTTGCCTTTAAGTGGCCTAATTGTAGCCAAATAGCGAGGTTGGTCATGACTCATTTTAAATAATGGGTCATGCGGGCCTTGGCGACCACCAATCCCTTTAAGATGTGATTGACTAGTCCTTTATCTTTAGGTAGTTAGATTTGATTTTATAATAATTTTTTGTATTTGTAAAGATTTTAATTAAATTTCCCTTTATAACATATATTCTCAATTTATTTAATTAAATTAATTCTATCAATGAATCAGGTTATGTCACGTGTTAAGATTAATAAAAAGAATGTCGAAAGAACTTATTTAGATACTTTTACAAATGTAGAGAACTAAAATAAAAAAAGATTTAAACGTTATGGATTGTTTTATACTTTTCCTTTATTTTTATGGAAGTTTGATGGGAATAAAAAGTTATAAGGCTATAAAAAATAGGAATTATAATTCTCAAATTTTTGAAATTTAATTCTTATTTTCCATTAATTATCAACACTCCAAGCAATTCGGAGTTGTAAAGTTGTAATATACCTTAAAAATTTAGATGAAATTATTACCGTAATGACAATGAGAAAAAAGACAGCTAAAACAGGAAACTTACCAAGAAAGGTGGCTGTCGAAATACATATGCACTTCGAAATGGTAGTTGGTGGGTTTTCTTATTGCTTATGCGCACCAAGGAAGTGAAGAGCAATCAAATCTCGAAGAAGGAAAAATGGAAACGAGTTTGTGCATAGGTTTGGGATTGCAACGTTTTCGGAAAGTTCATTACGCCTGTTTGCATGTGAGACTGGATTTGGATTTGAGAATGAATTTTCATCAATCTTGCGAAAATGATAAGCAGCAGATTTATACCACTTGCAGTTAAAGAGAAAATTGTCTAGATGCTCCAAGGAGGATTTTGGTTAAATGTTATTAATAACATGTTTGATTAACTTTATAATGATGGAATTGAATAACAATTCTTACTCTATAGAACTATTTATACATTTAGCTTATTGATTAGATACTATATAGAATTTTAATTATTACAAAATAAGAAATCACAATAAAGGAGTAGCTATTTTTTATAAAATATTTTCCAATATATTTCTAAATATACTCATAAGACCTTAAATGAATCGTGTAAAGTTATTATTACTTCTCTCTTTCATTCTTTAAAAATTACAATTCTATTTCTATATTCTTTCATTTCACAAATTTACAGTGCTGTAAAGGAGACTCAAACAAAAACAAAAGATTCCTTCCTTACTTCTTTGGGTCCCATCTCTTTGGCTAATTGATTATCAACTCCAGTAGGGATGAATGCAAGGACTTATATTTTCGCTGAACCTTTTGTTTTCAATGCCTATATTATTTCATTTTCTTCATTTTAAAACCTATTTTCAAAAAAAAAAAAAAAAAAAAAGGGCATGATATGAAATTTAATATAAGAGATTGTGGTGTTTTGTTAATTTTACACTTGAAATCGCTATGTTTTATACTTGATTAGTCTTAACATTACTATCTCTCTTACTCCCTTTATTGTTCAATTAATGTGTGTCCTCGTATGTCAAAGAAAAAAACTAAAATTCCATGTGTAACATAACTTAACACTAATTTATTACTAGACTAAATTTATTAAATTATATAAATAAAAAGAATTTATTAGGTTAAATAGCAACAATTCATTTGAAAGTTTTATTTTCTTTTTTAGAGGTGGTGGACAACAACCAATTGCATTGAAAAGTTCGATCTATTTTCTTGCTGCATTAAAAAGTTCGATCTATTTTCTTGCATTGGGTAGAATCCAAATCAACTTCTTATTTGAATATTTTTGTGGTCATTAGCCACCATTGAGGGTGGAATTGCGACTATCAATATTTTATTTGCATTAATCCAAATCGGACTAATACTATAGAAGGTTGATTGGTAATTGGTCCCTTAGCCTAATTTAATACCATGAGCTGGTCTAATGAGCTAGTGATCGAGTTTAGAAAATCAAGTCTAATTATGGATATTTTGGAGAAATTAGGCTTAGTAGGCTCGGAATAGGATGGATGGATTTTTCCACTCTAGGCTTACTCGGTTGTCTTGTATACTAAAAATAGACTTAGAAGAAGCCTTTCAGAGTGTTTTTTAGGCTTTATTTTGGCCTTGAAATAACAAAATTAAGGTTCTTTTGGATAGTTTGCCTTTTATGAGGTTGGACTTCTTCAAGTCAAGGCTTAAGGCTAGATCCATAGTCAAAGCCCACTAGTTTAAGCCTAAGTCTGTGTAAAAAAAAGGGATCAATAATTATTAGGAGTGATCTAATGGCTACTAGCAATAATAGATCTCAACCATTCATCACAAGATGATTTGATGGTGAAGATTAATCTCTAAAATCTATAGATAGGAGACTAATTCTCTCATTTCCAATATATTCAACATCTACAAGATTGAAATAAATGTGAAAACTCTATTGAAACTCTTCTAAAGAAGATTAAAATAGTTACCTGATGAAGAACGAATCAAGAACATTTAAGTCTATCATAATTATCAAAATCATGATTCTATCCATACTATTTTACGAGTTTATGATTTTTAGAAATCTTTCTGAGTTAACCCGTGTATAAACTCTTTTTTATATAGAAATTTATGTTTTTAACCGAATTTATATATAAATTTGATAGAAACTTACATTTTTGATCAAGTTTACAAATTCTACATATCTAAGTTGAATTGGCTAACAAATAAAAAAAAAAAAAGTGTAAGTGAGCTTTTATAAGATATTAATTAACAGGGTATTACATCATCTTCTCTATCCTTTTTTTTCTCTCTTTTTCTCTATCTTAGTTCCTTACTTTATGTTCATAACCGTCACCCATATTTCAACTCTAATAGCAAAAATTATAAGAAAAACTATATAAGTCAGTTTATACCATTAATAATTTGAAATATTTGATTTTCTTTAATTCATTTTTTTTAAAAGAAAATAATGGAAAAAGTTTAATTTGAACTTTATTTGTTCTTTTTTCGTATATGTTTAATTATATATTATTAAGAATTTTTTATAAAAAAGGAATTTAATTTCTTTATTTTTTGTATTTTCATCATGTATTTCAAAATTTTAATAATTATTATAATTATTTCTATAGTTTTTTAAAACTATTTTAAATAGTTTATATATTTCGATTTTACATTCTGATTCTACTAATTATCTACCTTGAAGTCTATTGTATCATAATGTTTTATCCAACGTACAACATGAGACATCATGCTTGCTTATTCTTGTTCTCAAGTCTCTTCTTATTACATTCATCCATGTGCTATTATATCGAATAATCTCTAAGATCGATTTGCACGTGCTTGCAAATGGCTGATTATTGACAGCATCCCCACATACAAATACAAAAAAAAAAAAAAAAAAAAAATAGAAAAAAGAAAAAAGAAAAGGTTAAAGATGTAGCGACTGTAGATTAGACCCACCAAAAATGGCCGTTTCTCTTTCTGAGAACTAAGTAGAATAGTTGAATAATTTCGCATGGTTGCAAGAGAAGTCGGTCAATGAAAAGTCAAATCATAAAAATTTAGCCGAAATCCAGTTTGAGTTGTGTATTAAGCTTTTCAAGTGTTAGTATTTCCACGCAGAGCGAATCTTGTCGTAATATCGTGGGTTATTTAACTCTGAATTATGTAACAAAACGTGAAAAGTTATAACAGAATTCAAATCAAATAGCATAAGTAAATTTATCCGCAGGCAATATAAGAAAGCTTATATTGTAAATGCAGAGTTAACTATGCGTATGTATATGATGTGCATGACGCGCTTCACGTACAAAAATCAAGTGCTATACTCCAAATAACTCGGTAGATTAGATGCGATAAAGGTGGATCGTAAAAGAGGAACGGATAAGCTCAGTCTTAATGAGACAGATAGTAAAACTTGAGTATGTCAAAGAATTATCTCTGCAAAAATGTTAGCTATAGATTGAATCCAAAACCATCCCAATGAGAAGAGCTTGGCGGTATTTATACAAATTTTGTAATCAAGAGACACTATTTGATTCAACCGATAATTAACGGATAAGACCATCGAGGATTATTGCATCTAACAAGGAGCTTGTGGAAGAGATATAAGAAGAACCCCCACATATTATTATGGATCTTCGCGCAATGTACAAGCTTGTCGAGAGAAAAGTTACGTGGATGAAATCGTCTTATTCCAAAACCTCTATATCATCATCCCAGTGTTAGGCCTACTTACCAAAATTTTGTCACTGATTCAAATAAGCAGCCTTAATTATAATTGGGCCCAACAACCATTTAATATATTTTACAGCTTGACCCATTCTAACAAGCGAATTCCTGATGAGGAATGCTCGTCGAGAAATACTCGCCGATAAATAGATTTTACACGTACGGTAAGTTCTAGAAAAATGAGCAAATAAAAAACTTTTACAATTCATTTTAAAAACACTAAACCTCGAATCAACAAATCTTATTTCCTACTGTAAAATCTAATAGAAAGTGCAGCCATCTGCGGAGGATTGGTATTGTTGGAATCTATATTTTTAGTTTATCGCACATAATGATTAATTGAGGAGTCATTTTAATGCAAGACAGAAGAGAGAATCCCCAAATAAATCAAGGTATAACGTCCAATAATATAATCTCTCCTTTAACCTTGTTATCTCATTCCGTGATGCTACACCCATCCGACAGTTAATCTTTGTCCATGAATTATGAATCGTATAGATTGTATTCTACGAAAGGAAAGCACTTTTGACTCACTACTAGTTCCCATCAAATAGTGTCCTCGCTCGGATTTGCTCTTCCTTGAATTCTCTTTATACTTCACATATCTTGTTAATTTTATGTCAATTTCGCTTTATACACCATGAACTTCATGTTCATATACGGTTTAAATTGAGAATTAGGATTTGCTGATTTGAGCCTATGTTTTGACTAGAATGTTTGGATTATACGGTTGGTTTTTTGCATAAAGTTATCCATGGATGATAAAACATATCGTTTAAAGATTATATGCATATGTTTTAATTTTAATTTTTTATTATAATATTGCAACTGATGCTTTTTAAGCGATATCAACAGTGGTTAACAGTTCCAAGTGATGTGGTAATGGTATTATAACATTAATCTTTGGACGTGCATTCTTTTAAATTTAAATTTTTAAAATCAATGATGATAAAAGAATTATAGGCCCTATCTACTATTGCAAATTTTGCCTACAGGGTTTACGAAGTAGACCATAATGACAAAGCAAATGCGCCAAAAACCCTTAAATGTACATTTTCTATTTTTATTTTTTCAAAGAAATACTAGGTTTTTGAATATGCTTGAAAAATACAAGCTGTATTTGTGTTTTGAATAAACTCAGTGTCTTTTTATATAAATTTTCCATTTACCTACTGGATAACTCTGTATAGATAAGAAGTTCGTCCCAAGTTCCGATAGAAAGGAGATTTTACCGTAGGATGATAGCCTTAGTAAACTTTGATGATAAACAGGAATATGCATCTTATGAGTTATCTGTACTTGTCTTCAAAACACAAATCCCCAACAAAGCATAGTTTTGAGAATTTTTTTCAATCAACAATAATACAAAACTTCTCCACGTTAAAAAAGTAGAATGAGGACAGAGAGAGGTACGAAAAACATAGCAGAGGGTTGTGTATTTCCACGCCTTCTGTTCGTTTTTATATTTTCCTGTTGTTTCATGTCGGCAGCTGAATATAAGCTGTACGACAGCTAGTTTCACCTGTCCATGTGGGCATATTTTCTGGTCCTGAGTATGTTTTTTCTTCTTCACAATTGACAAGAAAAAAGAGGTCCCATGTATCGTAACCTTTTTGGGATTTATTGCCCCACCAGGTGGTTGGGGTCTTCGAAAAACGAATTGTTGTGGCGAGATTTAAGCCTGTTTAAAGTTGGTCAATAAAGAGTAAGCCAAAAAAGGTGGTGTCATTTACAAGGAAGAAAAAAAAAGAATCAGAATAAGCTAACGTGACAATGTTACTGTCTGATGAATAAGAGACCTAGCAATAATGAGGCACGTCTTTAGTGCCTTTTCGACATGCTCTTTCTTTTACTCTGTAAAAAGGGGTCCTCTTGAGCCTTAACTGGGTATCTGCAATTATCGCACCCGCATCTGGTCGATGTCAGACCAGTGATTTGTTTGCACCTCTTTTATTATATATTGCATCCCCTTAATTGCTCTTTGTAATCATCACCGGTGCCCATCATCAAGCACGCTTGTGTTTCAGTTTCAGCTATCAGCGTGCTTTGAGCCCCATTCTTGAATCGTTATGATCATTTCGGCCGTTTTGTCTTTGCTTTTGATGAAGTGCTCACTGGGTTATCTTGGTGAATGGTGATGCCATTCTACTGTGCTTGCCATAACTTCTGATACAATATGCTAATAAAAACATAAATATAACACGATTAGGACTACAATTATATAATTAAATTTGAATGAGATGTCAAGGTTTCTATAAGCATTAGCGCTGATCTCACAGTGTGAACTAAATTTAAATCTTTATTCTTCGTAATTAACATAAGAAAAAAAAAAAAACAATGTACAAGACCATAAAAATGATTAGGATACAAATAAATATAATTATAATGTAGATTATTTATTTGTGATTTCTAGTTACAACATGCTGTAGACACAAATTATCCATAGTGTATTTTATGATTCTTTAGTTTATTATAGTGGGGAGAATCTATATTCTTTACAATTTTACGTTTTTCAATTTAATATTTAGACATTTTGATTTTACAACTTTTCTGTCTTATCGAAAATTATGAAAGTTACTAGTATCTCATAACAGCTGTCGAAAATTATTGCGGGACATTAGTCTGGTGACCCTCATTAGCACTCCAATTGAGGACGAGAATGGGATTGCTCAAGTTTGCAGCTTTCGCAAGAATATCAACCGTTGAAAACAATAATAAATAGCTTAGATTTGCAAGTGAAAAGGTGATTAGAAAAGAAGACGAAAATCTCTGATACGTTCGAACTATGTCCGCGCCTAGGTGGATCTATCCAATATTTCTCACCCCTCGAGAACATAAAAGACCCCAAATGTCTACTATTGAAGATGTATTTTTCCCCCAAATGATTATATATCAATGTGAATATAATATTTGAAGACCCTTTGCTCTTCAAAGCATTAATGTCAGTTTTCTAGCAAAGAGAACGGTGTCCATGTCACCAGCTTTTTCCAAACCCATTTTCCATTTTTACTTTTTATGCATATAGTTCATTGCGTATAAAGTTCACAATTAAGACCCAATCCATTTTTAGGACTATCTGGATACATTAAATTTTGGTAGCTATGGATAGTTCGCAGTATACCTAAGAACTAATTTATAATTAGGGCTCATCGAATATCTAATTAGGTCATTCGAGGAATCGAAGAATAAATGTTTGAATTGTTGCGTGAAGCAACTTTATGAATATGACTCGATGGAAAGCTTAGCACGATTCAATTTGCCTACTTGATATAACTCACAAGTAACAAAGGTCTACTCACCACTAACCCTAACAATATTCGAAATAGATAATGGTGTAGAAAGGAAATTTTGAAGTATGAGCTTGAAGGAACCTGATAAAATATGTATTCAATATGAAAAAGACCAAAAATGTCAGCGAATACACATTGTTACCTTTTCATATTAGCTTCCAAGGTAACACTCCAAATGGGAAAATGACTAAAGGGTTACACCAAAAATATGAAAGGATAATTACATGTACATTTGACAAAACCAGAAAAATACAAGAAGAATATTCATTGGTTAACATGCGTTAATGGTCTATCAGACTATGTAGAGCTCGAGCATTGGTAGGATCACTTAGAAGAAGAGACAAACATGTATATGATGGCTGCTTCTCACACTATTTAGGGTAGGTTTTACAAACGAGTTAGAATCTAAGCTACATAGATTAGGAATAGGCAAATAGAAGAATGGCTAGACGATCTGAGTTATCCTAATCCTCCAAGTAGGTAGGCATAGTCTTTTAAAATGGGTTTGATGGTAAGTGATGGGGAAGGAAGTTTCAAACATACGCTTGATAATAAGACGTAGGAGGTTAGGACTTGGAGTCCTTAGAGACACCCTTGGGGGATTAACTAAGATCTTGAAGAACACTATTTATAGGTTGGTAGAGGTAAAGAATAGGTTGGATTGATGGTAGAAGAGGTCGAATTCTAATCAACTCCTTGGGGTTGTTGAAGATTTGACCTTAAATCACCAAGCTTGACTTCATTTAGGACATATAAGGTTAAGTTAACCACATTGAGTGTTGAGGATACCTTATATCCTTTGGACAAGTCCAACTCATAAGCTCTGTCATTGATCTTCCTTAAGATTCTAAATGGGTCATTAGCTTGGGGATGAAAACTTACTGCTCTTACGGTTGGGGGACCTATCTTTATTGAGGTATATCCACACTTGACATGCTCCCAAGCTCGTGGTTGCTCGCTATGGTTTGTTGAGCTCTCTTTCAGCAATTCATGAACAAGAAAGCAAGACTCTTAAGGCTACCCAAGCTCCCACCAATACCATACCATCTCCTAGGTAAAGGAGGACTGCACTCATGCTGACCTTAATAGCATGACTAACCACATTACTGCACAACCATAGTGTTTCTAAGTCGTTCATCAGGGTTTTTGACTTGTTTGCAAGGCCTGACCTACAACCTCCTCCTTTTAGAAACTATTATGCTACATTAGAACCAACCTTCCATGTAGTAAAATGTGTCCTTTACTTTTCCAACATTATACTATTTTGTAGGTCCATATTCCTCTTATTATTTTCCATTTTCAACCTTGTACACATATTACATACTAGTTTTAGCTTGAAATCCTTTTTGGTATATGTGTTAACTTAGTAGTTACCCTAAATTGGTTGTATAAATACCCTAATTGTAATGAGCTAGAAACCAGTTAATGAATATTCACTTTTTGTCTCCTTCATCTATTCTTATACAAGTTTATTCTTGCTAAGTCTAAGTTACTCTTATGTAACCTTTGAGTAAGGGTAGTGGCTAGTGCACCCGTGCCTCATATTGAGTAGTGTTTTAGTTCATGAGAGGAGAATGGTACATCATATCCATTATCTTTTGCATGAGTTTGCTTACTATTGAGTTCCATTTAGTATTTTGGCCATATTAAGGTTAGGATATATACCCCTGTTTTCTTATGATTATTGTGTTCACTTGAGCCTAGTAGCACAACATCTTGGTATTAGAGCTTTAATGATTATAGAGTTTTGGTTGAAGCTACTACTATTGGTTACTAAGTTGTATCGAAGTACAGTGAAGCTACGAGTGGTGTATAGTGTTGTTAGGGTTGTGTAGTGGTTATTTAGTGAGTATCTGTTTTGTGTTTGTGTTGTTGAAGTAGTAGTTGATCTAAGTTAAGAGTTGGTTTATGTCATAGTTGTTATGTCTATCTTACCATTGTGATAGCTGCTATTCTATTTAGGTGTTTATGTAAGTTGTTCTTATGAAGATAAGAGAAACATTAGGTTGCCTTGAAGCATTGTATTAGTTGAGAAAATGTTTGATTCTAGTGTCAATGTAGTCGTTGGAGAAAATGAGAGTGGATTTCCATACCATAGACAACAAAGCATTGCCTTATTAAGGTCTACTGATGAGATTATTGATGAACTGGCCACCATGATAGCTGAACTAACTCATGCAGTACACTAACTAGTCACGACTCAAACCTGTTGAAGTCATTCTTATAGAACCTTAATCTAATACTTATGTTGGAGATAGAAGGTACAAAGCTCAACATGAAAGGAGAAGAAATACTATTAAGTAGAGGAAAAAGGGGCCCATCCTAACTTAGGCTTTTAGAATGTAAAGTTGCAAATGCTGACCTACTTTAGGCCCAATAATGCCAACGATTATCTCGATTATGAAGACAAAGTCGAGAAAATATTTGAGAGCTACGATTGTGATGATTAAGTAAAAGTGAGGCTAGTTGCCCTTGAATTCACATGATATGCAACTTTGTGGTGGAAAAACTTACAGTCTACTCCGAGACGAGAAGGGGAGCCAAAGATTTAAACGTGGAAAGAGATGTGATGAGCTATGAGAAGAAGATTCATCCTTGATTACTATATGTAATACGCTTTTAAGAAGTTGCAAGAATTAAGGCAAGGTAGATTAAACATTGATGAATACATTATGCTTATGATTTGTTGTGAGGTTGAAGAGCTAGAAGCTCCCATTATTTTGCGATTTATTGGGGGGATTGAAGTTTGAGATTAAAGAGGTACTAGTTGTATATAAGATCGATACTCTTAAGGATGCAATCGGTGTTGCTTAAAGGATAGAGTGCTTGAGGTTCTAAGGATATAATTGAGCCCTTTCGAATCAGTCTCAGCTTGTTCGACCTGTTTTAGCCAGTTAAAGTATATCGAAGCCAAGTGTAAGAGAGGAAGTCCACTTTGACTTAAATTCTTGAGTTGTTGAGAAGGAAGTATTGATGAGGTTTGAGAAGGAACAAACTTAAGGATAGAAAACTAGTGAGATAAAGTGCTTTAGGTGCTAGAGTTTTGGTCACATGACTGCTCAATATTCGAATAGAAGAATAATGATCATCAAAGGTGAGGTACCGACAATTGAAGTCGACAACACAAACTAAGTAGTTGAGGAGCTAAAGACTAAAAGGAGTGTTGAGCAAGACAAGTCACCCAAAAAGGAGGTTCTTGTGACCACTGAAGAAGGGGAGTTCTTAAGTATGGTTATGAGGAGAACACCGGACATTATCCCTTTAATTGAAACGAACAAAGGGAGAACCTATTACATATTGGATGTAAGGTGAAGGGAACACTACATGCCCTCATTATTGATAGTGGGAGTTGCACTAATGTAGTATTTGCGACAATAATTGAAAAATTGAAGTTGCCAACCACTTATCCATGACAATGATTGAAATTTTGAAGTTGCCAACCACTTCTCACACGAGGTGGTACAAGTTCAAACAAATTCTTAAAGAAGAGATTTTGACAAATTTTTTATCCCTCTTTCCTAATTCCTGGATTTTAAAATTTCTTAGCTTATTATGGGATAGAGATATTTCTCTCTCATCTTAAGAAAGGAGTGAACTAATGAATGAAAGTAAAAAAACTAAAGTTTAATTTGCCTTTTAGAACAATTAGATCTCTTCCTGAAAGAATCCTATACTTCAATTCATATTACTTTTATTTCTTTTTTTTGTTTTATTTAAATATTCATTCTATTTTATTATTTTCTAGATAATAATAATTTTTGGCTTCATGAGAAAGGAGTTTTACATGTCATGAAGCAAGTCCTAGTACCTATTATAGTTGGAGCATGTTAGGACAAAATACTCTGTGATGTCCTACCCATGCATGAGTCTTATGTCCTACTAGGTCGACTATAGATGTTTGACAAAAGAGTTGTGTATGATCACTTGTATGCTTGACCACGAAGGAAAGAAGATTAGTTGAAACTTAAAACCCTTAGTTAGGTCAAGAAAATGTAGGTCTAGCTTAACTGAGCTTAAAAGAAGAAGAACCTTGTGATAACTCGAGCCGAGTTGTCATAAGAATTGAGGATGGAAGCCCTAACCTTCTTACTGATCTAGAGGTTGTTAGAGATGAAGGAGTTAGAAGTTGAACTACTTGTTGAAGTGAAAAATCTTATTAAAGGATTTGTTAATTTGTTTTCTTACGAGTTACTTAAGGGATCAACCGCCTTCCAAGGCATTGGACAAGCGATTGATTTATAGCCAAGTCTATATACAAAATGAATCCGAACTAAGCCCATTGAGCTCTAAAGATAGTTTAATGAGATAATTGAGAAAGGCTATGTTTGAGAGAGCTTAAGTTCATGCACTGTGCTTACCCTATTAATCCCTAAGAAGGATGGGTCCTGGAGAATATGCTTAATAGCCGAGCTATCAACACAATCACATCAAATATAGATGCCTAATCTTGAGGCTAGATGATAATAATATGTTAGATGAGTCACATGGAGCAAGAACCTTTTCAAAGATTGGCTTAAAGTCAGGCTACCATCATATTTGCATGAGACTAAGTGATGAATAGGAGATTGCATTCAAGACAAGGCATGGATTGTATAAGTAGGTGGTAATGCCTTTCAATCTCTTTAATGTCTGAGCACATTCATGAAGTTGATGGACCATGTACTCTGAGATCTAATTGGAAAATTTGTGGTTGTCTATTTTGATCACATTTTAGTATATAGTCCCAACTGAAAGAGCCACTATGAGCATCTTTATGTTGTTATCAATGTGTTCTAAGCTGAACAACTCTATGGAAATATAAAGAAGTTTGACTTTTACTTACCCAATGTGGTCTTTTTTGGTTTTGTTGTGAGTGGAGGAGTTGTATGAGTAGATGAAGAGAAGATTCGAGCTATCATTTAATGACCAATGCCAACTTACTTTATCGATGTTCAAAGCTTTTACAAGCTAGCTTCATTCTACCATTGCTTGATCAGGAACTTCAGTACCATTGTGGCTCCTTTGATTGAGCTAATAAAGAAGAATGTGGACTTTAATTAAGGAGAGCAAGAATAGAGAAGTTTTAAAGACATGAAAGAGAAATTGACCTCTACCCCTATCCTTAATCTTCTAAACTTTGAGAAAGTCTTCAATTTGGAGTGTAATGCATCTAGAATCGACATAGATGTTATGTTAATGAAAGAAGGTTGTCTTAGGAGGAGTTATAGTCAACTATTCAATCTATGAAAATAATTTTACTCTTTGATCCAAGCTCTAATTGTCTAATAACACTACCTGTTGCCTAAGGAATTCATTATTTTTAAGGAGCACCAGTCTTTGAGGTACTTAAAGAGCTAACTAAAGTTGTTGAAGAGATAGACCAAGTGGATTGAGTTTATTGGAGGGTTCTCATATGTGGGGAAGTATAAGAGAGGGAAGACTAATGTGGTCATCAATGCCCTATTTAGAAGACATTCGCTTTAGACCAACTTATAAACCAAACTTGTTGGATTCTCGTAATTAAAGAGTTATATGCATAAGATCTCACTTTAGTTTGATAGAGAGATGTCAAGATGGGTAAGTTATTGATGAATATTTCATGGAAGATGAATATAACGACCCAACAGTATCATTGTCATGATAGGTCGCCGTGTACCGTATAAAGATCTATTATCAACCCCCTTGCTGATCATAGGCCTTTCATACGACACATAAGGCTCTTTCCACTCTACGTTACCACTAGGCCCATAGACTAGTAATATAGAGCAATTTAACTAAAATTTCTTCTATATTATAATTTAACTAATTGTGTGGGCTTGTGAGACCCACACCAAAACAATATTACAAACAAATGCAGTTCATAACGGAACTGCATAAAATCTAAGTTATGCACAAAAACATAAAAGTATCTAAATATCTATAATCTATTACAAAATGTCCTCTTCGCTCTCTGATCGCTCCAACCCATCCCTACACAAGACTTACCACGGGCATGCCTCGGCTCGGATTGATGAAGAGGTTCTCCTGCATCAACAAAAATCTATAGGGATGTAAGCTTACGCTTAGTGAGATAAATACCCTCATCAGTACCACATAGCAGAAATTTATTATATGCACAATCATATGAATGCATGAACAACCAGTATGCCAAACAACGCATGTAGTGACCTAGGAACTGCATACGACTCAAAATTTCGCCCCCTGAAGTCGGGGTTTGGAGATAATTAACCGACCCCAACCAAAATCCAGGTTCTAGACCTTGGGTTTTATTTCATTTGCACTATTGTGCTTATGCCAAAACAAAGCTCTCTCTCTCTATATATATGTATACTTCCTTTACCAAAATCAAATCATATCTTTTAAAATCTCAAGTCTAGCGGTGTGGTGGCTTCCGCAGTCTACAAACACACGCCCTAAGCAGAAGCCACAAGACTCGGCCCTTTGCCGACGGTTGGCGTCTCCCGGCGCCTAGTAAGCCCATCAGTTTAAGACAGAGACTCAATATATATGATGGCGTAACTAGTGCCCAATCCTACAGGAAACTCGTATTCCTGTGAGTCCCTTCCCATCTTCTGCGTGAAGCAGCAGTCGGTGTTATCCGTATACAATATGGGGTATGCATGATTCATTTTGATTTCTTAATCGCATAAGTGATTAACTCGATTTTCAGGGTGATCAGACAATTTCATTCCATACAATTCATATGTATATATGATGCAAGCAATTCCCCTTATTAAATATACTTAACAAGTCATCACATTCATCCACAAATTTATACACATACATCTCCCATATCCCACAAGCATCCAAATATATATATATATATAAGTTTAGGTGCATCTGTTCTATAAGCACAATCAAGTAAAGAGTCATCGAGAATTTACTCACTCTTCTATGTGGGTCAATCAAAGTAATCCGGAGGCAAGTCGTCTCCGTAAATAGTGTCCTCTGGTCATTGAAATAATTTTTATAAGGAATTGAAACAAACTTAAGAAACTAAGTAAATTTTCCTTAAGTTTATACTCTTGACTAGCTTTCGAAAATTTTCCCGGTTTTTACTTAAAGTTCAATCGCGTATAACTTTTTCGTTTTAAATCCGATTTTTATGATCTTATAATCAATCTTCATCGTTTTCGAGTGTACTTTAACGTGGTAAGGTTAGATTTTCGAAATGAGGTATACAATTCTGTCCATGGGTTAGAACAGCAGCGTTCCTCATGTGTTGGAGTGTTTTTGGGCCTTGTTTGGTAAATGGGCTTTTTGATAACTTGAGAAATTCTTTGGGCTTGGTCTTTGGATTTTATCCTGAGCTTAAAATACTCCTTGAGATAAAATTTACAACTTTGATTTATATTCCTAAGGCTAACAACCACTTCTTGGGCCCTTTAGTGGGCTTAAGTTGTTAAATGGGCTTATTTTTGGTTCAAACTAATGTTAATGACTTTGGTGGGCTTATGGGGCCTTAGGTGGATTTCTTATCGGCTTCAAAACAACTTCTCTTGGTACTTTAAGGTGCTGGTCAGATTTTTATTGAAGGCCCAACTTAGAATTCTAGGTTTGTTTTGAAAGTTTTAAGTTCGATTTTGAGTTTTAGGCTTTGTATGCTTATCATACTTGCTTTGGTTAATCTTTTCACTTTGTTCATTCACTTTTATCATATTTTTAGGCTTCTTTCTCCCACGTTCCAGATCTGTTCATGATGGTTCCAAGGGGTCCTCATTTGGTTTTTCAACTTGTCTCATCATTTCCTTAAGTTTAGGTGGTAGATTATGCACTTAACTACTTGTGTACAAATCTTAACTTAAGTTTTCTTCCATCAAATGATCCTTTAACTCATGCTCCACATAAAGAAATAAAAGATTTTATACTTAATACAACTCCCATATCATAGCTCATGTCATATAAAGTTGATTTCTTCATAAAACTTCATGTGATGGATTTTTCCTTAACTTAAGTCTAGATTTGAGCATGTTTAACTTAATGAAAACAAAATCAACATCCAAATGACTATGGAACCCTCACGTCCAGCATGCTTATCTTCCATTAAAGTTCTCATTTCAAGATTTTCTTAACTTAAAATCTTCCATTCAAAGCATTAAACAAATGTTCATACAAAACACCAACTTTATATGCTCATATTTCAACTTCATGTAAGGGTTTTATGGTTTGTTTCTTAAAACGATTTTTTGGTGCTATAACAACTCAAACCTTACTCATATTTTCAGGAAATCCAAGTCTCCTAACATAAATACTAATCCACACATCACAAGAAACACTTACTCGTCCTTAACGCGAAGTTTGGTGGTTGTGCACTAAGGTTCCACTTAAGCCTTTAACTTTACCTCTTCCTTTTAGCCACCTTTTGGAACCCGAATCTTTTGCTCTTTTGGAATGGGGTTTATGGGAGATTCTAATGGTCTTAAAAGGCCTTAGATGGTGAAAGAAAATGACACAAGAATAAGAGAAAAAAATGCCGTGAGTGAAGCTTCAAAAATGGAAGAAAAATGGATTTTGTGGGGTAAGGTTGTTTCTCCTTTTTATGTTTGTTTCAAAGGAGAGAAAGATGAAGTGAAAGTGAAATTGAAAGGGAGAGAAATAATGGAAAGTGTGGCCGGTTGGAAATGGAGAGAGAATGAGTGTTTAAAGGTCTTGAAAGTGTTGTCTTGTAGCTTACAAAAAGTCAACAATTGCAACTCTTGATGATGTAAGCATTAAGGGGTGAATAGTGATGTATAAGAAGAAGTGATTGATGGGTGAATGACAAGTGCATGGCCCCCCTTTCTCCCCTTTTTAGATTTGCCGTTGGAAGTATTTTTAGGCCATGGAGTGGTCTTGTCACTTTTATTAAAGTTAAGCTTATGAATTCTTGTGAAAAATTGTCCATATGTAGTATAAGTGAAGAGGTGATAAGGAAATTGTCTTATCACTAGATTTTAATAAGTTATCAATTGATAAATGATTCCAACTCTCAATTGATAAGTTATCTAAGGTGATTGGTTGGTCTACTTATTTATGTGTAAGGCTTATGCATGAAGATAAGGGCATAGTCTTATAGAAAATTGTTTTAGGATTTTTATCTTACATTGTTTTGTGATTTATGATTTGATTTTTGTAGAATTGTGAAATTTTATAAAGTTGAAAGAAATTATTCAAATTAAATTATCGATTAATTATTTAGGGTTAAAATTCCTTAATGGTTTTAAGGTTTAGGGTTTTAAGTAGCTTTAGAGCTCGCAGTTCTTCAAGCTTCAAGCTCGGGTTTTATTGACAATTGGTTTTTGAATTGTAAAAATTTAATTTGTTTCTAAATATAAACTTAAGTTTTTGGTTTAGTTGATCTTTGGGAACGTTCGGAAAGTACTCTTAATTCAAATCTTAAGCCTACTAAAAGTAAGGTTTACAATGGATATTTGTTTAGAGATAGGAAGTTATGTATCCTGATCTATCTATATGAGAACTGTTGGTATTTTAGGTGCATGGAGGAGAATCATCTGGCCACTTTAGGAGAAGTGGACATTTAAGCTATTAAAGTCCAAATTCTTTTGGCTAAGAATGATGAGAGATGTGCATGTCGTATTGGAGAGTGTACAACATGCAAGAAGGCTAAGAGTTAAGATGAATAGGGCCAATACTTACCCCTATCTATTCTGACCAAAGCATGGTTTGAGCTTAATATTGACTTCATCCTTAGTTTGTTGAAGACATCCTATGCGAAGGTTTCCATCATGGTCATGGTAGGTAAGTTCAGCAAGATGACACTGTTAATTCCATGCTAAAGGGCTAATGTTGATATTTATATCACTTTTTTAATTTTGCAGGAGGTCATCAAACTACATGGAATGCCACAGACCATAATGTTTGATCGAGATTCAAAGTTTCTAAGCCATTTTTGGAAGATCTTATGGAAACACTTAGGAACTAAGCTCCTATTTAGTATGTTATGCTATTCCTAAACTAATGGTTAGATCGAGGTCATTAATTGGACACTTAGTTAATTGCTTAGAGTTACAATGGGGAAGAATTTTTTAGATCAAGACTTATACTTACTCATAGTTGAATTTGCATATAACAAGTCAACACATAGTGTGACTTAGAATTCCCCATTTGAAGTATTCTATGGATTCAATCTTGACCTCCTTCTCAACCATATGCCTTTGCCAAGCTAAAATGAAGACCTAAATCTAGTTGACTGATCTAAGGCCTTAGAGAAGATGCATCAAAAGGTGATGGAGGATTCAAGCTGTTGCCAAACTCAAATAGAAAGGCTAAGGAAGAAAGATTAGAGAATTGAAGCCTAATGATCGTGTTTGGGTCCATCTGAGCAAGGACAAATTCCCAAGCTTAAGGAAGAGCAAGTTATCACCTAGAGTAGACCTTTTTAAGTTCTAGATAATATCAACCAAAATGTTAATGAGTTGACCTCCTCAAAGGGTATGGAGTTTTTATTCCTTTAATGTAGCAAACCTAAGCTTATACGTCTAGAAGGAAGAGTTGAGCAAAGTCTGACCAAATTTGATCCCAAATCTCAAACAGCCCCAAAGGAATGATAGGAATGAAGGTCTTCTGACCCATTCTTGAGCTCATGGGTTGGCTGCTATGGTTCTCCAAGCTTTCTCTCAACAATTCATGGTTGAGGAAGCAAGACTCTTAGATTTACCTAACTAACCTAAGTACTCGAGCTCTAAGTTGTACTATACCAACTCTCGGGTAAAGGAAGATTGCCCTTAGGATGATAGCTTGGCTAAGTACACCTCTATCTTGGTTGTAATGTTTCTAAGCCATTCGTTAGGGTTACTGACTTGTTTGCAGTTATCAACATATAACTTCCTCTATGTGAAAACTACTCTGCGCCAGATTCAGTCTTCTATGCAATGACATAAGTCCTTCACTTTTTTAACATTATACTATTTTTTAGGTACGTATTCCTCTTATCATTTACCATTTTGAACTTTATATACATTTTACATACTAATTTTAGCTTAGAATCCTTCTTGGGAAATGTGCTAACTTAGTAGTTGCCTTAAATGGTTATATAAATACCCTCATTGTAATGAGTTGGAAACAAGCTAACGAATATTTACTTGTTATCTCCTTCATCCTTGTTCTTATGCGAGTGTGTTCTTGCTAAGTCCAAGTTAACCTCATCTAACCCTTAAGCATGGTTAGTGGCGAGTACCATTAATAAGCTACCCGTACATCATATCGAGTAGTGTTTTAGGTTTATGTAATGAGCATGGTGTGTTATATCCATTCTCTTGTGTACGAGTTTGCTTACCCATCGAGTTCCATTTAATATTCTAGTCATCTCAAGGCTAGGATCGATACCCTTGTTTTTTTGTGATTATGGATGGTAATGTTCACTTGAGCCTAGCAAGACATCATTCCCTTCTTTGTTTTTGATCTCTCTTTGCTTAGCCACTGTCCAGGAGATTTGCTCGATGACCTTCTAGTGCAGCTTCTTAAACTTTTCGGCTTGCTTCACTCCTTTAAGACTCTCTTCCTTAGTAGTTGGGGAAGTAATCAAACCTATGGGAAAGGCCAGTTTGATGATATAGATTACCTCAAATAGTGACTTGGCGATAGAACTGTAAGTGTACCTGTTATAAGCAAATCAGTAGGCAAACATAAGTCCTAGTCATGCAAGTTCTTCCTTGCTATGGTTCGTAACAAAGCTCCAAAGGCTTGATTTACCACTAAAGTTTAACCATTTGTTTAAGGGTGACAAGAGGTGTTAAATATCAACTTCATCCTAAGTCTTTGCCATAGTGTCTTCGAGAAAATGCTTGCAAATTTCGAATCCTGATCTAAGATGATGCTATAGGGAACCCTATGTAGCCGTATAATCTCCTATAAATAAAAAGGCTAGTACTAGATAAAGCATCTGCAGTTTTCTAAAGGTAATAAAGTGGGCCATCTTATTGAATAGATCTACCATGGTAGGAGGCAAATGCACTTGTCAAGTTATAGTATAGTAAATAGATTTTGAGTTCAAGTTATCGATCTCTTAGGGAACTAACTCAACAAGTAGGAATTAATTAAACTAAGTGAAAGCTAAATTAACAAAACCTTAACTAATAGAATAAAGGGACAAGAACAATATATAGAAAAGAGAATCAAACAATTAAATTAACACATAAGGCTTAGTAAATTTATTATTTACTTACTACTTAGCCTTATGCAACATTCAATTCTCAATTACTTATTGGACCATGGGAACTCTTAATACGAGTTAACCGGACTCCATCACAAATTAACTCCTAACCTTACGTATATCTTACTCTAATCTCTTCACTAGTAAAACATCCTAAGGTTATATTACACTCTTGAATTCTACTATTAGATTGCCCTGATATGGAGAAATTAAATAACCAAACTTCAATCTATTTAATTTCTTTTAATTACACCAGTTTATTTCCTATAGGATCTTGTGAATTATATGGCAAGCATAAAAATAGTAAATCAGTAGTTGACAATATTGATTTAAAGGCAATACACACAATGTCATTACATAAAAAAAGTAATATGATTGATTGAAAAGCAAAACAATGTTGCATAAAGGAACTAGGGTTCAATAATAATTTATTAATAACAATTGAATTGAAACATGAAAACTCAATCAAGAGTTACAAAATGAAGAGAATAATCCTAAACTTTACTTTACCTTACTTACTCTTCGTCTTTGCTCTCCCTTAAAACTTAGCTTAGACTTCTATTATAATACTCTAAACCTACAGTTATAAGGAAACTTTCCAAAAATAGGAGATTCTTTTATCAACAATACGTTTATGCTCTAAGATCATGGCCATGAGCCCTAAGTGTAATTCTTCTTTGTAATTGAAACTCTTCAAATTCTTGGATGAGAAAACTACAGCCAGAAGAACGAGGGTGATCTTTGACTAAGATCTGTCTTTAGACTTCAATACTTAGCTACAATTCCTTCTTTGAATTCAATAATCAATGTAATCTTCATTTAGGCTTCAAAACTTCTCCAAAATTCATCAAAGACTCTTCAACATTGTACAAATGAAATAATTCACAAATAAGCTCAAATTACTTCAAAAGTAACATATACAGTCAATAAAACTTTACAAAACAACAAAAAATATATATGCTAAATAGTATCATCAAATTCTCCTACACTTAAGCTTTTGCTTATTTTCAAGTAAAATAATTGAAATCCAAAGAACAACATCTTAAGGACAAAGTCATAAATTTCCTTCATAACTTCAAATAACACATCCCTAAGAAAGTGTAACAACTTCTTCCAAAATTACCCTTCTTTATTTATTAAACAATGTCTATAGAACACTTAAATATTGACATTAAGATTTGTACTAAGTTTCAACAGTCAATCTAGATAATTTGCAGTTAGCCTTATCACTTAAACAAAAACTAAATTGAATATTAAAATAAGCATTAACAAACTAAGAAGGAGTTATAAACATTTCACCACTATGATTCAAGAAGATAGAAGTCTTCCCTGTGCTCACTTTTTATTATGCAAAAACTTAGATTGACTGCACGGTAAATTAACTCATCCTCTAATCATCTCCTTATTATTGAATTTTTTGGAGGAATTTTCTTTTTATTCATTATTTTTCAATAGAAATGGAGTAGTTTCACTTGGCCACTAGGTCCCAGGTCATACAACCTTAGGCTACTAAGCATAGTTGTTAAAATCGTGAGTCAAATATATAATTATACAAGTTTAGGATTTTACAATGTTTGTATTAGTTAAAAAAAATGTAAAATTATTTTAGTATAGATTTTTACTAAAATTATGAATTTTGATATACAATTCTAAAAGTTAACAATTTTAGCAGTTTTTCATGATTCTACATAATTCTATCAATTCAATAAGTTCAAATGAATAGTATAATTGTAATTTTGACAACTAAATAGACATTAAAACTCCCTTTTAAACCATCTACAAACTCTATCCAATTTCAATTTTTTCACTTTTATACAAATCTGGTCTTCACATGGACTTTTCTTTGGACCCTTGTAGTAAGCTTTTAGTCGACAATCTCAAGTTCATTACCTAAGTTGATAGGCATTATTCCACATAAAGGAAGCACCTTGTAGGTTTAATTACTCAAGTCAATGAGGCCTATAGCTAAACTTTTTGACATTTTAGTACTTCCATTCACTTTGCAATTATAGGGTCAACTTTGAACCCTTTTTCATTTAATTTACTTTGTTTATTAATCCTCTAATTACTTTGATTTTTTCAAGAGACTCTTAAAAGAAAATCTCATTTGTTTATTTAGTTTGAAAAATTTTAGGAAAATTGTAGAGATAGATAACCATCCTCTTAAAGCAGGCCTAGAAGTACAAATAACTAGTTCTTAGCTTATCAATATCTATCATAATCTCAAGTCTCACTCTAAGTTTAAATGTAGAGAATTTTACACCATAGGGATTTAATTGCTTAAATCTAGTAAATTGAACTAAGGTCATACCAAAAACGTGGGAAATTTTGAAAAAAAATTTATATAATCATAGGCGTTGCTTAATATGATCATATGTGAATTTTTAGAGCATGCTTTACAAAAGCCTAAATGCTTAAGTGTAGAGTACTCCTCATTACATGCATACATACAATTCAATTTCTCTAATCTCCTTCTCCATACACCCCCACCCTTACACTTAAATTATATATGTCTCTAATGTACACAATCATTGAAGCTTAAGTAGAATAATAAAAGGAAAAGAAAAGAAAGTAAAGAGAACTAAAACTTTACCTGTTTTGATTTTTCTTTTAAAACTGAATTTCTCTAAGATCTTCAACAAGAATTCCTTTCTCATCTATCAAATTCGAGTTCCTGGCAACATAGACAAAACAAAATAAGATTAACAAAGAAAAAAGTTAAATTGGAAAAATTAAATTACTAGATTACTAATACATCAAATTGTCAGTTAGTTTATCGCTACAAGAACTAGAAAAGGTTTAGCCAAAAGAAAAGTGACCAAAAGCAAAATTAGTCTTAAGAATACAAACATCCATATAAAAGATAAAGAAAAATAATCTTGGTTATAGAAAATATAAAGAAAGATCAATCCTCTTCTTCCTCAATCACCTTAGCTTCACTATCCTTAGAATCATCAATTGGTAGTAGTGGTGGTATTGGGATTCCTTGAAGCTCTAAGAGTGCCTCCACTAGAGTCTTAGTGTATCTAAGTTCCTAAGAGAGCTTCTTTTGCTTCTTGATCAGTTTGTTGGATTTGGCCATCATGGACAACTTAGGCCTCTGAGAAGAAGAAGAAGAAGAAGGTTCCTCTCTTTGAATCTGAGGCATGTCAACACTTGCTCCAGCATTTGGGATTTCCTCCACTACTTTAGGGATATGGGTGGTGGCAATTTTAATGCCTTGATGGAGTCAAAAGTCATGGGTGCAGATCTAGCAACTAGCTCCATCTTGGGTAGATCATTGAACAAGCCTAATTTCTTCACAATTTTAGTGATAAAAGGTCTAGCAAATATATATCCTACCTTACCCTTAGTAGGTTTCCTTTTGAGGAAGAAAGCCATCCTGATCCTCAAATTAATCTGATGGCACTCTACCAAACTGTGAAGATAGACTATGGCTTGAGGAGCTGATGATGCACCTTATGGGGTGGGATATTTCCCTTCCTTAGTAGCATGTTAAAATTGTTTGATTGGGTCAGCATGTTGTCACTAAGTAGAGAACTGAACTGATTGATAATAGGTGGTCGATGCCTTTTGTCTTCTCTCTTATTTGGTGGTTGCTGCTCAGTCTCGTGCTATGATGTTGTCTTCCTAGCTAAGTATTTCGTAGCTTCAGCTTAGAATTTAGCAATCTTTTGGTTTTTCTTTATAAGGGAGTAAAATAGTTGGATTGTCTTTAAATCCCATAATGGCTATGTTGAGTGCTAAGTTTATGCTGAGATTTTGGACCTTAATCATGAAAGCAGTAAACATAGACAAATATTCCAAAGCATTTCATTTGGTTGTTTGTGGATGAGACATCCTTTTTCAGGTTGTTTGCTATTTATAAAGTGTTGGAGAAACACTCCAATGTGCCTAAATTTGCAAGATTGGATCCAAATAATATCAGGTTCATTGTAAAGATAAGCATAGCATCAAACAATTGCTAAGCGAGATAAGAGCAAAAAACTATAATATGGATCCAAGGAGAATTTAACCACTATATAAAATAAACAATGGGCATATGTGGATTTTTTGTAGCAAGGATGTGATAAGAAACTTATAATGGATACGAACGACTCCTCCAATGGATATGATGTACCAAAGGAAGATTGAACTACATACTATCTACTTCATATGATGCAACAAGTAGATTATATAGTTTGCTCACTGCAATCTCTTAGAAGACTAATAAGAGTGAAAAATATTGTATTAGAAAAGAACTCATGCAATATTGAAATAGAGGTATAATATTCATTGATCAATCTCTTTGCCTCGTAGGTACATAAACTGTTTATACTAAAGTAGTTACTCGAATAGAATAAAGGAAATTGCATCTTGGCTAAAAAGGAAATAACTAACTAGGAAAGTACATATAACATGAACTAAGAAAGAAATATCTCATGTTATCTTCTAGCATTTTCCTTGATAATTTCCTTCAAATTCCTTGATATGATAAGTGTAACTTCTATAAATGGTTCAATGAACATTCCCATTCAAATCTGCTTCTTGTTGCCTTTTGCAAATAGATTAAAACCTCTTCATTCTTAAGAATCAAGTACAACATCATAATCAATAACTGAATCAGATTCAAAACTTTTCATGATTTTTTTTATTAGGCTAAAAAATATCAAAATCTCCTTCTACCCAAGTTAATATAATGGAATGAAAAGCCTTTTAGGTACTTCTATTCATCCTTTAAGGTTGAACCCTTCAAAATCTACTCTACTAAATGGTTCAATCCTTTTGTGTTAGTTCGAGTCATCGGTCCTCCTTGATATGTGGTTCATCATAACTTGATTCATATCATTTCCTTATGGTTGATGAAGATTTGCCTTCAAATCTGTTGAGTCTTCTACAAAGTCCTCCCCCTTAATTTGGAATATACATTGATAAATTTGAGATATTAAAAGTGGCCGTGACTCCACTAAACCCATCTAGCAATAAAAGTTGAGAAACATTGTTATTGATCTTCTTAGGGATCTTAAATGGGCCATCAAATCTAGTTATTAACTTTTGCCGTTTCTTCTTAAGAAATCTCTCTTTCCTTAGATGAAACCACACTAGGTCCTTTAGTTGAAACTTTCACTTTCTTCCTTTGTCTCCGTATTACTTTTGTTTAGCCATATTTTGATGTAATATCTAAATTTCCTTAGCTCTTTCTACTCTACTCAAGCTTTTGTTCCTTAGAAGCTACTATAGATACCAAATCCGAAGGAATTGTAGGATTATATCCACATATAACTTTACATGGTGATTTCCCTATAAAATAATTAAGTAAATCTATTATTGGGAAACTCCAAAATAGGCAAGCATTCATCTTAATTTGCTAAGTTCCTTACCACAATTGCTTTAAGCAAAGCACTAAGTTTACAACTGACAACTTCTGTTTATCATCCAATCGAGGATTGCAGATAGTACTAAACATCAATTTTCTCCTTAATCTCTTCTACAAAGTCTTCCAAAAGTAGCTTAAGGACTTGACATCTTGATAGGAAATTATGTTATAGGAAATTCCATGCAATATGGCAACCTTTAATAGAAAAAGGTTAAGAATATATTGTACATTATCAGCTTTATGAAATGGAATCAAATACAACATTTTGTTGTTTCATTAACAACAATTAAGATTGAATCCTTTCCCATTATCATCCTTAGCAATCTTAAAACAAAATCCATACCGATGTCTACCCATCGCTTAGATGGGATAGGTAGTGGCATATATTCTCCAAATACTTCTTCTTGACTTTTAGCTTTATGACAAGCTACATACATTCAACCACGTTATGGATATCCTTAATCATATTTGGCTAATGATAGTGTTCTTACATTTCACATGCGCTCTTTTCCCTAAAGTGTCTAGTAATCCGCTAGATTGTGCTTCCTTTACTAATGATTCCCTTACTGATCTTAATGGTATACATAACTTTCTCTTTTTAAGTAAACATCCATTCTCCATGTAATAATCATCAACAAGCCTTCCATTGTCACATCTTGCTGTCGATTGACCTAAAGAACAAGTCTCCCATGTACTATTGTTTTAATAAATTAAAACTAAGCAACTTAGATTGTAAAGTTATGATTAGAAGATACCTTCTTAACAAGGCATCTGCAATTACATTAGCACTTCCCTTCTTATTCTCAATAGCATAAGTAAAGCTCTCAAGAAACTCTACCCACTTAGCTTGCTTCTGGACAACTTCTATTGACCTTTTAAACATTTTAGTGACTCATGTTTAGTGTAGACAACAAACTCCTTGGGAAGTAAATAATGCTGCTATACTATAAGAGTTCTAATCAAAGAATAAAGTTCCTTATCATACACTGAATAATAAAGTGTTGCTTCACTCAACTTCTCATTAAAATAAGCAATAGGTTGCTTCTCCTACATCAAAACCACTTCGATACCTACTCCATATACTTCATCATATTTAAATTCAAATGTCTTCTCAAATTTGGTAGGATCAATACAACTGCAAGAAGTAAGCTTTTGCTTGATATCCTTGAATCTCTTCCACACTTTCTTACTCCATTTGAACTCTATATTCTTCTCCATAAGTTCCATCAATGGAGCTATAATAGCATTATCTGACATATCTTCTGTAAAAGAAGTAAGCCCATGAAAGCTTTTGAATTCAACTATTGACTTTAGAATAAGCCACTCTATAATGGCTCAAACTTTCTCTTAATTTTCTCTATATCCTCCTTTAGATAGAACAAAACTAAAAAAATACCACTTTTGATTGACAAAAGATACACTTTTTAAAGTTGCCATATAATTTCTCATTCTTGAGAACCAAGAACACTGTATGCAAATGCTTTTGATGTTTGTCAATATCTTTACTATAAATAAAGATATCATTAAAATAGACTAAAAAAATTTTACCAATATACTCTCTCATCATATCATTTATAAGCCTCATAAATGCACTCGATGGATTTGTTAGTCTAAATGGAATAATTATCCATTTATACAAACTATGCTTCATTTTGAATGCAGTCTTCCATTATCTCTTGGATCCATTTGAATTTGATGATAAAAATTCCTCAAATCTATCTTTGAAAATATCTTAGCACCATAAATTTCATCTAACATATAATTAAGACATAGAAGATGATACCTATACTTGATAGTAATTTTGTTAATAGATTGGCTATCCATAGACATTCTCTATGAACCATCTTTCTTAGGAACCAATAATGTTAGTACAATGCATAGACTCATGCTCTCTTTGACTTAACCTCTAATAATCAACTAATCCACTTGTCTCTGCAACTCTTTAGCTTCTTTAAAGATTCATTTTGTAAGTTAGTTTGCTTGGCAATACTTCTCCAGGCATTAGATCAATATTATGCTCAATACCACTCATAGGAGGTAACCTTTTAGACAATTCCTCTGAGAGCATATCCTCAAACTCCTTCTACAACTTTTGAATAGCCTATGGGTTTTGCCTTTAAGCTCGTTAACTTAGAATCTGTCAAATGTATGACAAATACATAGATCCACCAAATTTAATGATATTATAAACTTTTCCTTGAGTCATCGTTACAACTCCTTTTTGCTTTTAGCTAGCATTATATGTGTATTCCTCACTTCTAAAGAACTCATGGATAGCAACAAGATCTTTTTGCACTCTTTGCTGAAAGCATAAGTATTTTTGTAGCCATCATGCACCACTTTCCAATTAAATAACCAATGCCTTGCCAACAAAGTATGAGAAGCACTCATAAAAACAACATCATAATCTACTTCATCCTTATAATGGATCAATATATAGATAGGATTCTAACCCTCTTAATAATTTGCACAACTCCCTCATTACTAAGTCAATGAAACTTATAAGGTTTAGGATGTTTAGAAGTAGGCAACTTTAAATTCTCACTAAGCTTGTAGCAGCTAAATTAGTACAACTTCCTCTATCAATAATCACAACACATGTATGTCCCTTAATTTGACACTTGATATGGAATAAATTCTCTCCTTACTTTACTTCTTGATTCATCTCTATACTCAGAGTTCTTTTGATTACCAACGACATCACATCACCTTCAGTTCCTTTTGTTCCATCAATCTCCTAATTATACTAGTTATGAATCTCCCCATGGCCATGCTCTTCATTTTCTTCATTAACTCTACTTTCAACTTGACCTCCTTCCCTCATCACTATAACCCGCTGATTAGACATTATGTAGCCATCCACGAAGCAAAGAAATTTAAGTTAGCTACTATGCTTCCAAACTAATTTCTAATCATCTCCTTTAACTTCTTGATATCTTTTTACTTCTTAACTCTCCCCTCATTCTTGCTAATTTTCACTCTTATGAACCTACTAAAACTCCTAGATTTAGAAACAGAAGGTATGTTGCAGGGTTTTTGATCACCTATTTCTCTACCTTAACAACCAATTGAACTGCCTCCTTTAAAGTATCAAATTTCTAAAGTTCCACCACCTTTAAGATATCATACTTCAATCTTGCTATTAAGTGAGAGATAGTACGCTCCTTAGGTTCTACAACAGCGTACCTAAATCTGATTGTTGGGGTAGGGGGGCGTTGTTTTGGTGATTGTCGTCATGTACACATTGAAGTGGTAGTAAATCATGTAGGGTTTATTGTTTATATATATATATTTTGTGTACTTGGGGCCTTAAAGACCGATGTTTTAGATGAAGGATGCTTGTAACAACCTTTTGCGATGGCAGTGAATTTACGTTTGTTAGTAATGGAGATCTAAAGATGAATGCATTTGTGGTTTTTTTTTTTCATTTCATTTAATTTTTTATTTAAAGCATGTTTAATCCATTTGGCTACAACCTTAGTGTGCATAAACATGAGGGACCCCAGGTGTACACCGACTGTAAACAAAGTAGTAGTGATTGCAAACAGCTATTGAAAACAAGTAATGGTATTTTGTTATGTGACAATCTTAGAGAGTTACCTAATAGGTCCAAATGATATCAATTAGTGTAACTTGTAATGAATTCCTTTAAAGTTACTTGGCTAACTAATTATGGTATGTAAGGGATGAAATCTAATGTTTGTTTGACTCACTGTAATAAAAATTAGACTTTTGTTGCTTTAAACTAAATTGGACTTCTTGCAATAAAACAAAAAATCTATTCAATTGCCCTTAAAATACAATGCAAAACGAAGCAAACCCAGAAATTTGCTCTATTAGAGGAAAGCTGCTATTCGCTCAAAAACAACAAAACAACAGGCTAAAATTCTTTCCTCTATTGTTTGTTCAAAAACAACTAAAATCCAAAAACTACTTTTTATCCTTATATTTGTTTATTTGAAAAAAAAAAGGAGTGAAATTCTTTACCTCTCCCTAACATGTTCACACTTATTCAAAACAAAATCAACTGTACTTCTCTCTCTCTCTCTCTCTCTCTCTCTCTTTAAAAAATTCATTACCATTCACTAGACTATTTGCACTTAGCGAATCCATTAGCTTACTTCGACACCACCTACATAACTCCATAACTACACTAACAATCATCCACAACTACAAGGTGTTACAAAATCAACTGTTGAACACATCAGATGAAGTCATTAACCAAAAAACAACTTAATTCATGTTAAGTTAAAAAAAAAAAATTACTACAACTGATGATGTGTCTAGAAGTTAAGTTACCACTAGGTCTTATCGTAGGAAATAGTAATAGTGGGTCCTTTAAGGTATCGAAGAAAGAGGAAGTGAATAGGTCAACAAACACGATAGCTTCCATGAAGCTGCTTATAAGATATGACATATCAACAAACACCACATGACTTAGTACTTTGGCTGATATGACGTATAAGCTAATATTGAGGTCCACTTACTACTAATCTTGAGCTACTCAGCAGAGTTAGATAAGAGTGTGAAAATGATGTACTCGAAGAATAGTATCTTTTAATAACAAGAACATTCATTAACAATATGGTGTAAGATGCTTGTGGCTATAGTAAAAAAGGACTATTTATAATAAGTCCTTTAGGGCAACAATATAGTAATGGAAAATTACATAAAGGATAATGTAAGAAGAAGATTCCTAGTACAAGTAAAAAGGGTAAATATGACAAAGGATAAAAAGGAATATAGTACAAATGTCGGAAAAGTAAGGGACAGGTGGCAGCCTATCAATGGGTTTGTGTTTTAAGATCTTAGGGCATTGTAGCTGAATTGGGCTGATGTTAAGGCTGCTACTACTAAATTGTACTAAAAGTTACTAAGGTGATTGGGTGAAGCTGTAGCTTGGTAGGATAGAAAAGGAGAGGTCGATGTATAGGGACCTTTGACTTGGCATTTAACATGTTAGTCTCGACACTCGATAGGTTGGTGACTGGGTAAGAGTTTAAGTAGAGCAGAGAGTATCCGAGTTAGAGCCTTAAAGAGTTCTTCCATAGCTCTTCCATGTATTAGAGCTTGTCCTCGGTAAGTTGAGAAGATAGGATCCTCCTTGTGAGAGATTATAAGCCTCAGATGCGAGCTCGGATAAGGGGTCCACAAGTTAGCACTCCATCAGCTCCCCGGGATTGTTGAAGATTTGCCCTCAAATCTTGATCATCATCTTCTTCTTCCGGCACATTGGGTGGCAGGTCGGTGATGCTAAAAGTTGGAGACACCTTGTATCCTTTGGGTAGTTTTAGTTCATAGGTGTTGTCATTAATGCATTGAAGGATCTTGAAAGGGCCATTCGACCTGGGAGATAACTTGTTTCTTTCGCTTCATTAGGAACCGCTCTTTGGTGAGTGAATCCAAACAAGGTCTCTTAGGTAAAAAATAATTAGCCTTCTACCTCAGATTCTTTGCTCTCTTTATTGGGCTATTGTCTCAGTTAATTGCTCATCAACCTTCTGATACAGTTTTTGAAACTATTCAGTGCGATGCAAGCTTGAGTGACTCTCTCCTTGAGAGGTCGAGTTGGTAATTATATCCAAAGGTAAGTTCGGATTAAGTCTATAGAAGGCTTCGAACGGCAACTTTTTTGTCAAGCTATGAGTGAAGGGGTTATAAGTGAACTCGATGATGGGCAGGCATAGATCTTAATCATACAGATTCTTCCCAATGAAGGGAGGTTTCCTACCATTTTGTTCATTACCTTTATTTGGCTATCTATTTGTGAATGGCAAGAAGTATTGACCATGAGCTTAGTGTCGAGCTTCTTCCATAGTGTTTGCTAGAAGAAGCTTGTAAACTTCGAATTACAATTTGACACAATACTTAATGGGACACTATGCAGCCATATGATCTCTTGTAAAAAGAGGTTAGCAACAAATGGAGCATCATTGGTTTTATGGCAAAGGATGAAGTGGCTCATTTTGTTGAATCGATTGGCTACCACCATAATAGAATCATGTTTCCAAGGTGTTTTAGGTAGATTGAGCATGAAATCCATGCTTAGATCGGTCTATGGCAGTTTAGGTATAGGCAAAGGTATATATTCTCCATATGGTTCTTTTCTTCCTTTAGCTTACTTACATATCTTGCAATGCTCAAGAACCTTACGTACATCCTTCATCATCCTAAGCTAATAGAAATGTTCTTTCTACAGCTCGGCAGTCCTTTTTCTCACCAAAATGGCTAGCTAAGCCCCCAGCATGGGCTTCCTAAACAAGTAATTCTTTAGCAGAACTGCTTGGCATACAGACCTATTTTCCCTTCATAAGAAATTCTTAGCTCAAATAGAACCCATCCATTACTCCTCCAATATTGCACTTAGCTACTAAGGGTCCAAAGTACAGTTCATGTTTATATTGATTGGGTAGGGTACTAAACTCAAGTATTCTAACTTGTAATGTTGCGATAAGAATACGTAAACAAGAAAGGGCATTGGCTACAGTGTTAAAACTTCCCTTCTTGTACTTGATGACGCAACAAAAAAGTTTTTAGGTACTTGACCCTGTTAGCATGGTATTAGGAGAGTTTTTGCAATCTATTGAGATGCTTGAGAGATTCATGATCTATGTAGATGATGAACTTTCTTGGCAATGGATAATGTTGCCAATTCTAAAGTGCTTGAGCAAGGGCATATAACTCCTTATCAAATGCCGACTAATTCAGTATGGCACCTCTAAGCTTCTCATTAAAATATGCAGTTGGTCGGTGCTCCTGCATGAGAACAGCTTTAATGCGAACTCTGGATTCCTCTAAGATGCTTGAGAAATTCATGGTCTGTGTAAATAATGAACTCTCTTGGCAAGAGGTAATATTATCAGTTCTGAAGTGCTCGGACAAAGGCATAGAACTCCTTAATATATGCTGAGTAATTTAGTGTGGCACCTTTAAGCTTCTCACTAAAATATGCAATTCGTTGGCGCTCCTACATGAGAACAACTCCAATGCCAACTCTAGATGCATCACATTTTAGCTCAAAGGTAGTATTGGTATCAAGATAGAAGTTAACTTAGATTCGATCTCCTCAAAACTTTTTTGAGCTTTTGTGGACCATTTGAATTTAGAGTTCTTCCTAGTCAACTCAATTAGTAGGGTAGTTGTGGAACTAAAGTTTCGAATGAATCTTCAACAAAATGAAGCTAGACTATGAAAACTCCTCACTTCGGCAACACTAGTTGGTGCTGACCATTAGAGAATAGCTTAGATCTTTTCATCATCAACTCTGATTCCTCCTCTAGAAACAACATATCCAAGGAATATTATCTCACTTTAATAGAATACGTATTTTTTCAAATTGCTGAACGATTATTCAACTCGGAGGATATCAAATATTGACTTTAAGTACTCGACATGGGAATTGAGGTTAGCACTATACATTAATATGTCATTGAAATAAATCACAACACGCTTTCCTATCAAGGATATCAAACATGATTCATAAGTCACATAAAGGTGCTCAATGCATTTGTAAGCTCAAACGATATCACCAACCACTCAAATAGATTGTCCTTCTTTTTGAAAGTAGTCTTCAACTTGTCTCCAAGTCTCATTTTGATTTGGTGGTAGCTACTTTTTATATCAACCTTAGAAAATATCTACATACCATGTAATTCATTGAGCATATAATCCAATTGTGGGATCAAATATCGGTATTTAATAGTGATCTTATTGATAGCTCAGTTATTAATGCACATTTTCCATGAGCAATCCTTCTTTAGCACTAGGATAGTTAGCACAACATAGGGGCCATGCTTTCTTAGGCATATCTATGCTCGATTAACTCATCAACTTGCTTCTTTAGCTTGGCTACCTACTTAGGATTGAGCTTATATGTAGGTCGATTAAGAAGGGTAGCTCTAGGTTGGAGGTCGATGCAATGCTTTGTATCTCTAATAGGGGGTAAACCTTTCGGTAACTCTGTAGGAAACAAGTCAACATATTCTTGGAGTAATGTCTATACCTCAGTTGGCAATGCTCCAACATCCTTCAACTTAAGAAATCTTCTGACCAATAAGAGTACAAGCTCTTCGTTCTTAACATCCTAGGAAAATTGAGCTTGGGAAATCACTAAGGATTTCCTTTGCAGTGATCTAGAAATCTTCTCTTGCGATCCCTAGACTTCTCTTGAGCTCATTGGGGTTAGTATAACCCTCTTCCCATCCTTTTGGAACATATAACTGTTCTTAGATCCATTGTAGGGTACTCTTAAATAGAATAGTTAGGGTTAGCCAGTTAGTATATGTGAAGCACATATAGGTAGGACATTACATAGCACTTCATCTTTGTACTTGTCACCAATAGTGATCAATACTCTAACTTGTTCAGTAACAGGTAGTTTGCCCTTATCATTAAGCTTATAAATCTTGTACGGTCTAGGATGAGAATAGGTTGGCAACTTCAGAGCCTTTATTATGCATTGTGTTATCACATTGGTACAACTTCCTCCATCGATGTTCATAACACATAGGTTGCTATTCACTTAATAGTTCATACGAAAGAGGTTCTCTCTCTACTTATCCTCCTTTGCAACACTAGTACTAAGAATTCTTCGAACAACCAAATTGAGGTATTGCTCCCCTTACCCAGGTTGGGCATGGGCCTCAAAGTTTTTTAAGAATTCATCAACATACTGTTTAGCTTCCCCCTCATCCTCACCTTCACTGGCACTTTCTAGTTCAAATTAGGGCTGGTTTCCCTTGATGGTCATAACACGTCAGCTCAAGCACTAACTAGTCATGTGTCTAAAACCAAGGCACTTAAAACACTTTATCAATTTGGTTTTCCGACCAAAGCTCTAACCTTGATCCTTTTGACCTCAGGCTTCTCTACCTTAGTCTTTCCTTAATTATCATCAAGTTTGCTTAGTATTTGACCTCGAAATTGTATTGAGTTCAATCATATCCAAGTTGGCTTGGCATACCAGTTTTGTTTGGCAAGCTAGGTTGACTACTTAGGTCTTGGATGAGTTGATTTCTCTTTTGCCTTTCGACCCTTTACGCCACTCGAATTGTCTCATCTAGATTTCTAAGCCTTTGCACTTCCACAACATTACCAATCTTAGATCTTAGCCCGGAAATGAACTCGGCTACTATACGTGCTTCTAGCTCATCAACATCATAGTGGATCATTAGTAGCTAGAACTCTTGAATATACTCATCTATAGATCAGTTACCTTGCTTGAGCTCTTGAAGACGATGGAAGGTGTCTTGCTCATAATGTTCTTGCACAAATCTACTCCTTAGGACTCTCTTCATTTCATTCCAAGTTCAAATTTTACGTTGGGCTTGTTGATGTACATTCTACAATTTCTTCTACCACATTGCTACATATCGAGAAAATTGTAAAATAGCTACTTGAATATGCACTGAGTCTTCATAATCATAGAAGTCAAATATCTTCTCAATGTTCTCCTCCTCGTCCAAGTAGTCATCAGCACTACCATACCCATTAAAACTTGGAACCTGCACTTTAAGATGTTCAGCTCCTTTGGGAGTGTAGAGCTTGTGCTCTTCAATTTCATCATATTGCTCTTCATCCTCCCCATACTCTTTAACATCATCTAACTCAAGTCTTCTCCTCACAATCCTCTCAACATGTTAAGGTAGAGCTAGGTTCACATTAACAGCTTTTAGTGCTCTATGATCAGCTACTTGTCTTCTCGACTTGTCTCTCATATCTCAGCCTTGTTCATTAACTCTCTCTTGAGGCCTAGTCTTTGCTACCCTCTATACAGATATAGTTAGGTTGGCTATAATAGCAGTAAGGTCTTGCAATTGTTTGTTAGTAGTTCGTGGGGTCTATTGGGTAATACGGCCACAACTAAGAGCATCACTCTTGGCATTATTAATCTCTCCTTGAACATTGGGATTCGACATTCTCAATACAAAACTTCAAAAAGTTTACTACTCAACAGAAATTTTACACAACTTTGCTAATACGATATCGTACAATAACTTTAGAACTTTCTTTGTTTTTCCATTAGAGAAACAAAGTATAATAGAATACACAACTATCACAACAAGCAACTTACTATAATACTTAGCTTTCAACCGTAACCTCAAGCTTTGATACTAGGATTATATGATGTGTTTAGGAGTTGAGTTGTAACTAGATCTTATTGTAGGAAGTAATAATTATAGGTCCTTCAAGGTATTGAAGAAAGGGGAAGCGAACAGGTCGGCAAACATAATAGCTTCCATGAAGCTGCTCGTAGGATATGATGCACCAATGAACACAATAAGACTTAATACTTCGCCTGATATAATGCATAAGCTAATACTAAGATCTACTCACCACTAATCTCAAGCTACTTGGTAAGATTAGGTAAGAGTGAGAAAAGGATATACTTGGAGAATAGTGTCTTGCAAGAGTAAGAATATTCATTAACAATACGGTATAAGATGCTTACGGCTACAGTAAAAAGGATTATTTATTGTAAGTACTTTAGGGCAACAATATTGTAATGGGATTACATAAAAGATAATGTAAGAAGATTCCTAGTATAGGAAAAAATAGTAAATGTGAAAAAGGACAAAAAGGAATATAGTACAAATGTCAGAAAACTAAGGGACAAGTGGTGGCCTGTCAATAGGTTTGTGTTTTAGGATCTTGGGCCATTGTGGTTGAACTAAGCTAATGTTTGGGCTACTATTGCTGAGCTTTTGATAGGAATCAATCTCTGACTATATTCAAGTCAAGGCCTACCAATCCCAAGCCAAGACTGATCAAGTTTTGCCAAGGCTAATCTAATAATAGAAGACCAAAGGGAAGAAAATGAGACACTTAGCACCAAGTCTATTGTCTACCAAGAAGTTAAGAGAACAAACAATCGAGTACTCGAGACCAAAGAACTACTCAGCACGGTACTAAGAGACTAGTACCAACTAATTCTAGCACTCAGCAATTATGAGTCGACCTTTCTAGTCTCTCGGCTAAGCAATATGAGACTATAGAAACTCTTCCTCAGACCTGGACATCTAACTGTCGACCTTACTCAGTTTGGATCTTACTCCTTCTAGGACAAGCTATGTGACTGCATACTGACTTCTATTAAATGTACAGTTTTGTATTCTTGTACATGTTTTCTTTATTTTATTTATCGGCTCAATTCTTTAAGGTTTAAGGCCTTATACATTATTTACAATTTTGCCACTAGGGTTTAGGACTTGCTATAAATAGCAAAATTTGTAATAACATGAAAGATAGAGAGAAATATATGAACGAAGACAATCATATTTTAAAGTGAAACTTTCCTTTTTCGAGCAAGGCTATACTTAAGCTACTAAAGCGTGCATTTGCCGAATTATTAAGTGCTAAGTAACTCTTTAATCTTTCCTGTGTTCTTATTAATCTTGACCCTAAGATTGTGGTAAACCTTCATTTAAGCCTGTTAGTTAATTACATCTAATCTTCATTTGAATCCTGAGCAACATTTAATGTTTGTGAGTTGTATCAGACCCCATTTTGAGCTCAAACCCCTGATCGTGTTTGTATCTTGGTGTGTAATATTCATACACATTCACACTTAAAACCACTCAGTATACTTCTTGTTCTTCATACCTATTTGAATCCTTGAACTCCCATTTTGGCTTTCTGACCTGCTGTTGCATCAGCTGCATTGAAAGTTGTCGAGTGATTAGGTGAAGTTGTAGCTTAGTAGGATGGAAAACGAGGGCTCGTTGTATAGGGACCTGTAACTTGGCACTCGACAGATTGGCTTTAGCATTCAATAGGTTGGCTTCGGCATTCGGTAGGTCAGCGACTAAGTAAGAGTTCGAGTAGAATAGAGTAGAGTGTATTCAAGTTAAGGCCTTAGAGAGTTCTTTCATAGCTCTTCCATGTGCTAGAGCTCATCCTCGGTAGGTTGAGAAGATAGGATCCTCTTTGTGAGAGATTGTAAGCCTTAGATATGAGTTCAAGTGAGGGGTCTAGAGGTCGGCACCCCATTAACTTATAGGAATTTACACTAGGTTAATTCATTGAAAACAAGATAGTTATGTCAAGCAAAAGAGTCATAGTCATTAATGCTATCTAGTACGCCAATAGTAAGGGAAAGTTATCAAAATAGAAAAACTAACAGTAGCCTCCTATTAATCAAAAGAGTCACAGTAGGACAACAAAAACATCAAGAGTTGGTAATCATTGTCTAACAGGCCAAAAAAAAAAAAAAAAAAAAACCTATACCAAACCTTAGTACAAGTCATTTCATCCAAATTACTGTCATAAGATCCAACAAAACACCTTCATCACACTTGAGGCATATGAATGTTCTAGTCAATAATTATGACACCACCCGACTCCCTTTCTCTAAATAATTCTTGCATGGTGTCGTCATAAGACGGGAACTCTTCCTTCTTATAACAGAAACAACCTTGGACTTTAGCGACTTCTTCTTCACCTTAGTAGGTATCTTATCATCATTTTTCTCACACAAATTAGCCTCATCATCACTATGAATTTTAGCAACATCAGTCATAATGTGGTCTTTATCATAATCATTATCCTTAGTGGCATCATTCATAACAATATCCATATTGTTTACCTTATGAACATGTCCATCACATTCAGTCGAGAAGTGCGCTTCCTTGTTGTGTTGTTGCTTTTACTCTAATGGGAATGGAGTGCTTTCAAAATATGCTCGGATTGTTTCAAATACATCCAAGATATCCTCTCCTTCTACTCCAGCTTGAGAGAACCTATAATCCATTCCTTCGATCTGGAAGATGAATAAGATAATTTAGGCAATGTTAAACTAACAAATTAGATTGCACAACATGTTGACAAATATATCATATCTCTATCTACTGCTTTAAGTTATCAGTTGCTCTTAGGGTTATAAACGAGTCGAGTTGAAATGATATAGTACTGAGCTTGAGCTTAAGTCGACTCAAACTCAATCAAGTTTACAATCTTAAGCTTGAGCTCAACTCAAAATAACATTAAACAAGCTCCAGCTTGACTAGATTAAGCTCGTTTAAGCTTAATTTATTTTTAAACACAATTTTTTAATTATAATAATATTAGTATTCAAAATTGACTTGTACTCGACTAACATTTATATTCTATTCGAGCTTGATTAGGGTCGTGAGCTAATTGAGCTAAGCATTATGAAGCTCGAGCTCAACTCGATCAACTGCTTGAGTAACTCGAGCTTGAGCTCAACTGGATTTTTCTTGAATCAAACTCACGTAACTTATGAGTAGTTTGACTTATTTATACCCTTAGTTACTCTATCGAGGTACCTTGTTTCTTCTTTATCCTTGGTTCGTCTATAATCCTCTCTGTGTGCTTTGAATACTGCATTATTACACCAAAAAAATTCTATTACATGAAAATAAAGTGACATACACATATGAATATTCTTTTATTACAAACTTACCTTGTACTGCTGTAGCAAGGGATTTTTTAGTCAAGTGACAACTCCTACTATTGTGACCCCTTTTTTACATAACTTGCAAGTCATAATACATCCTTTCCTTGATAATTTTTCTGTAGCTGTCTCTTTCCCTTTACCTTTTGTACCTTCTTTGGATGCTCTCTCCAATTGTTCCTTTCTTCTTTGCTTTTGCAACCTCCCTTTCTTCAAGTGCTTCGATAATTGCTTAAGATGTTCAACTCTAGTACACCTCCAAAACTTATCACCCCTTATACCCACAATGCCATGGCTGTAAATCTTCCTAAATGTTCCCTTCCTATAGCACTTAACCACATAATCTTCAGCATCAAGGTGTAAGTTCACAATTGCAGTTATGACATGGTAACAAGGGATGACAATTAAGCCCCATTCTCGACATATACATGTTTGCTTACCAACATCAACAATGTACATTTGTCCTTCATGCTAAATATCATACTCTAATTCACTTCCAAAATATATCTGGCACCATCTTACCTTTTGCTTATTCTACTCTAGCTTAGTTTCAATTCTAGGACATATCTTACCATTCCACTTTGCCAACTCCTTCCGTTGCTTTTGGATTTAACCTTTAACTTAAAGTTGCATGTCCTCTAGCATAATGATAATGGACTTGCACCTGGTTTCCAATATCTTGCCATTAAATGCTTCACAGAGATTGTTATCGATAATATCGCAGTAGACATTTGTCTTAAAGAAAGCCTTACACCAGCGTTTCAGATTTGTCTTCATCAAATCTCCTTATGCTTCCTTGTCAACCTTAGCCAGTCGGTTGGGAATGGCTTCATAGTCTACAATAGTTGCTGCCTTAGCCATGCTCCAAAAAAGCTTCTTATAAAAAAACCCCCTGTGCTTCTTCCCCTTAGTTGGCATAGATGTGTTTACCACACATCTTATGCTTGGTATGTGGGAGAAGTTCTCGTATAGCTAGTAACAACCCTTGCAAACAATCGGATATGCACAAAAAAAGGACCGGATTGTTACCTTCTGCTGGTTGGTGATGAAAGTCTACTTTCATCAATCCCCTTTGTCTATGTTAAGGTCATTCATGAGAGTGCAGAAACCACATCCATGTGTCCTCACTCTCAAATTTCACTATCGCCCAAGCGATCGTGTACATGTGGTTATTTGTGTCCCTCCTAATTGCAGCCAACAACTCCCCCTTGCATACTCCTTAAAAATACATCCATCAAGCCTAATCAACCTCTTGCATCCACTCAATAACCCTTCCCTTAACCCCCTTGAGGCCTACATAGTGTTGATTGAAACTTAGTTTTCCATCATCCTCATCCCTCTATACTCACATCAACATAGTAGATCTGGGGTTCCTTTCTTGTAGCTCCCCAACATAATCCCATGACATAGCATACTCTTTCTTACAAGAACCCATAAGGGTTTTGTGTACCTTTTCCCTTGCTTTACGACATTGATGGAGTTTCACATTGATGCCGCCTAAGTGCTCTTAAACCAAAGTCTTCAAATACACCAGCTTGATATATGGCATAGCCCTTGTAGATTGCAGGAAAATCTTTGCCAACAAACTACTCCTTACATGCTTGTTCACAAAGGACACACCATACATATGTTGCCTTCTATGTGTCTTCAGCCGGAAAGCTTGAGTAGCTTTGTCAAATGAAGCGTACATGGGCCATGGGCAACCCTCCTTTGCACATTGAACTTTAACCTTCTCCTGTATGCTTTGAGAACATACATGGTCTTTTAGCTTTGCCATTGTATGCCTCTTCACTACATTTTTAAACTCTATAGAATCCTTGAATGCCATTCTAAGCGTGAAATGCACCTCTTTCACGTTTGGATCAAACACCTTGTAATGATGCTCCTTCCTTCTATACTTTATCTCACCCTCCCCCTCCCTATCGGACATGAAATCAATAGCCATACAGTCTTCTCCATAGTTAGTATCGGAATCGTCCTTCTTTCTTGACTTATGTAACCTAATTACTAATTTACCTAACCTATTACCAAATTGCACTTTCTTTAGGCATGCTCTTAACTTGAACTCCTTCACACTTCTATGAGCTTCAACTAATTCAACATTTGATTCCCCTTCACTTGAAGTCATGACCTCTTCTAAACTCTCTTACACTTCATCATATGATTCTATAGCTGCCACCACCACCTCTTAAACCATTTAACGTTCCCCCACCTTCGAATGATGCACTAGCATGAACCTCATGCTATACATATAATTCAATGGTTCTATAGCTCCATAGCATATTCAACATTTCCTAGCTTCCTTCTCATCGCCTAGAACTCATAAGTTGTTAACTATTGTTGTGTTAGGGATGTGATATCTTATTACCTCAATGTTGTTGCATCTAACTTTCGTTACCAGCTTAGCTTTTATAAGCTCCAACTAGAACTCATGAATGTCAACCCATATGACACCGTGCCTACCAAATACATATGAAATGTTAATAGGAACAAATCTGCTACTGTGGTGAATGATAATGGACATGCCATTCATCTTATAAGCAAGTTGTGTAGGGTCTACAATCCTATCATAACAAAAAAAGTATGTGTTACTCATTATTTGAGTTTAATATATAAGCACAATGGCATGTCATCCAAATCACATATGCCTTTCATGCATTGGTTATTGTAATGTTTCAACAGTCATTACATAAGTACATATTACTCCTATTATTTGGGTATTCTTATGTAAAGCAACTATTGATGATAAATTTGCTTTCATGAACTAACGGGAGTCAAATAACTAGACCTTTGACCCGAGCCCGAGCTTGAGGTCTTAAAGGGTTGATGAAGCAAATTTGGTAATTCTAGTAAAAACTCTTGCCGAGGTCGAGTTGATCATTATTACCGACCAACTCCACATGCTGAGTCGAGTAACTTCTCATCTATCAATAATCAAGTACTGAACTAAAATATTCTCTATTGACAACTTAGTCCTTTCATACGTCTACTTGGCTATGACCATAACCAATAGCTCGGTAGTATTGGTGCCGAGAACCCTGAACCATGTTGGAACCAACATCTTCTTAGAAGGACCCTTAGGTTTGCTTGGTAATCTCCAGTTTGATTGTACAACTTGTTTGTTTCTTCTAGAAGCATCCAAATGCCCTAACATTACATATCCAGTCCTACGTAAAAGGATTTGCTACACCAATCATCAATTTTTTTGAATTTTCATTTGTACCATTTATTATTTCGTATACATTACTTCTTTAGACAATACCCCTTTTTGTCCTTTCCATTTGGGGTTAGTTTACCCTAACATTCGAGTATAAATACCCTTATAATATGTAGTTGCAATTGTCTCTTTCTGTGAGCATTCCTTCTTGCTTACTTGCTTCACTTTTATCTTAATCCTTAAGCAAGACAAGATAATGAGTAGCCTTACTGAGTTAGCTTGTGCATCATATCAAGTTCACTTTATGAGTCATCGGTAGTTCTCCTTGGAGCTAATTGAGATTTCCTTGTTTACTTCATTGTTCTCGTGCATTTCTACCTCGTTTTTCAAGCTTTTTGCAAGCTTGGACCTACCTTAATATGGTCAACCTTATCTACTCTTAGCATGATATATCACGAACACTCGAATCTTATAGAATGTCTTTCATGAATAGCAGCTATTATATACAACATATCGATTAATATATATGAAATCATCTTTATTTATTTATTTTAATTCCTAATAATAAATCCTAAGCTAGCTACATTATAAAGAAACACATCTTAACGACATTCTTATTTAATTTATTTATTTTTCTGTTATCTTAAGAAACAAAACCAATGGGCTTGTCAAATCTTACATATGAAAACAACATTCACCTTATAATGAAGGATATTGTATGAGCCACAACATTACATGGAGTGAACATATGTATTCTAACAACCTAATATGCCTCACTAACACAAATAAATGGACCATAACAGCAAATGGAACATGAAAGAGACAAACAATACTTACCCATGTTGTCTTATTGTCCTTCACAAGTGGTCCTCCCAGTTTCTTCCTCTTCAATGGGACGAGAATTAAATGGGGCCATTGCAATTTGTTGAGATGGAGATAGGGGTGTGAGAAGGTTTATTTGTTTAGATGGGGAGTGAAAGTATCATCTCATGGGGGTAGCAAGAAAATTAAATTGGGAAGTAAATGAGAGCAATGAAGGAGAGTGAGGCAATTGGTGAGGGGATTAATTACATTGAGTGTGGAGGCAAAATTCTTAGGTTGATATCTATTGTACATGCCATATACGTTATTTTTTAATCAAACTCAATTTCCAACTCAAATGGACATTAATGTCTATTATCTAGAGGCACTTGTATGAGCACAGTTTCAATATTTAGGCACTATATTGTACTTTTTTCTTGTTTGGGCACTAAACTACCTAAATTTCAAAGTTTAGGCACTCCCATATACTTTCTCCCTATTAGGATGGACGGTATAAATTGATATGGTAGGTAAGATCTTAGGGGAGCTCCTGTATCTTAGATTAGTAGGGAGAATCTTTAGATATGATCTTCTTAACTTGTCTACTTAGAATCTCTCCTTCCATGCTCTTTTAAACTAATGGGCCGTAGGCTGACCTCATTCGTAGAGGGCTTAAGACTAAAGTACACTACTAACAGTTCATATAGAGTCCTTAGACAGCCACTAAATTGACTTAGGATATAGGGATAATTAATTAAGGGGATGAGAAATGAAAGAGTCAACTTAGGATGGGGAAGCTAATTGACCAGCGTAGGGGGTGATCAGCTACCCTATGTGGTGACGTCAACCTACTATGCTTTCAAGGGCCATTTTCCTTCCAATTTCAAATCTTTAACACCTTCTTCAAAATTTAATCCTTTACTTGCTACTAAATCTCCAATTTGTGATTATTACATGATTTGCACGCATTATCTTTTGTGATCATTATCTTAGAGTAAATCTAATCTTTAAATTAATGATTGATTCCTAAAGGTAAACAAAGAAGAGATGATTATTACTTTGAAAGAACCATGATTATAGTCATCATTCCACTGGTATCCTATCTTAGAATGGTTCTTTTGAGACCAATCATTTCCTTTGTTCAAAATATGTACATAGAAATCGATAGATTAATAAATTAATAGTAGAAAAGAATGGACTTAACGTAAAATCTTGCCGTCTTATTGTTATGCTAACAAGGCTTTGCTACTCTTCTCCTTAAATGCCTTGCAACGGGGGTTTTATATTTTGAAAATCATCTATTTCCAAACGATAATATAAAGAAATAAGAAACCTATATGATTTTACCTTTATTAGGATAAAACCTACACTATTATCTTGAAGTTATACATAAAAATGAGGGAAAAGCCACATCTCCATGGTATAGGAGGCAAAAATGGCTTGGAAGAGGGTGGTGGTATAACTTAGGTGAGAGAGGAGGAGGAAGAGAGATAAGGTTTTGATTTTATTTTTATGAGAGGCTTAATGTAAATCTGTGACTAAGTGGTAAAGGATTTACTTAGGGGGCAGAGTAACTACTGTGCCCTTCATTTTGAAATGAACTTTAGGGCATTTTAGATGTATTAAGGAGAATATAAATAAAGAGTAAGGAAGACTTCAATTAGGGTTGCATTTTTTCAATCCATTTCCTCTCCTCCATTAATTATTTTGCAAGTGTATAATGAACTAGCTCGAGGGAAGGATTGCTTTGGACCTTCATGTTTTAATATATAATGCATATGTGAGAATCAGATAAGAATAAAATAATATGATGAGTATTTGACATAATTCACACACTATTGATCAGATAGTTGAACCTAAATCTCTTTACAAGAGTAGGTGCATGTACATGTTCATATGAGTAGAGAATGTTTGAAATGCCTCGGCAATCATTTCTTTTGTTAAGTAACAAGTATTAATAATTAGTAGATGAAAGATAGAAAGTAAAAGCATGAAGAAAAAGAAAATAAAGCAGGGAGAGAACTAAGAAATATTAGGCACAAATAAGTGTTTAGACCCATTCAATCAAATAAGTGCTAGGTGCATATAACTTCCTAATCAAATAAAAAAATGAGTAGAAAACAAAGGTAATAAATGAGTTTAGATATATTGTGCTATGAACATAATGCAATCCAAAAGGTACATTTACTAATCCATAAGCTTAATTAGAGACATAATTTTATAAGCAAGCTAAATGTAAGTTTCTTGTTCTTTTTCTAGGAAGAATTTCAATCAATTTGAGAAGTGGTGAAAGAATAGTCATTAGCTTAGGCATGATTGGTAGCAAATCCTTTGATATTATCTTAGATCTAGATCAATGATGCGTGTTAAATGATTGTGCTTAACTTGTTTTATATTTCCATAATATACTTTCAATCCCTTGATAAGCATTACATGTAGGTTGTCTTAAAACTTAAGTTGCTTAGAAAATTGCTTGAAGCAAGCGAAATGCTAAGCTTGAATGTGCAATGATGAGAAATTAATCCATGTTGCTTGATAAGTGTAAATTACTTTATCCTTTCAACACATATTAGGGCACAAATTGTTCATAATTGTGATTTAAGTCTTAAATTTTGGTACTTAATTGTATAATGTATTGATTTAAGATGAATCATGAGCAAGGGGATGAAATTTACATAAGAACAATGACTTTTAAGATAATCACGATCGTGAGGAAAAGAAAAACTTGAAGTAAAATCAAAATTTACTCAATCACGGGCGTGATAATGAAGGATTGGAATGGCCAGCACTGATTACATACTTCATCATGGGTGTGATTGAGAAAGTTCTAATGATCCCCTTATCAATTACAACTGTGATTGTATAGTAGGAGGGTAATCACGCCCTCAATCACGGGCGTGATGAGTTGTAATGAAGCGATAAGGGGTTCACGTCCATTGTCACAGCCGTAATTGTTGTAGAATCTTGTTTTTTGAGACTATCACTCTTCTAGTCATGGGTATGATGGGAGTGAACACAACTGTTTTTCTTTAACTTTTTCACATGAAATGGTATATTGAACATGTCTTAATATCAGGTTGTATCTTGAAGTGGTATAATTTGAGTCCTTTGACGAGTCAAGTATAAATATACTGTGACTTTTAGATAGAAAAAAAGAGAGAGATAACAACAGATAGAGAGATAGAACACCAGATTAAAAACATCATATCACCAACCAACACCTATTCATCCATCTTTGTAACCATTGTATTTCCATTTTTAAGATAGTTTCTAAGTGCTATATCATATTTTCCTTGAAATTACTCGAGAGAGCCGACTAGAATTTATCATTTGTCGTTGTAAAACTTTTTACAGTGGAATTGATAATGGGGTTGTATCTTTCTACTTGTTGATACATTTTGTTATTTCATCATGTATGATTGGTAATTAGGATTTGCTACCTCAACTTGGTATGAATAAGTACGTGAATTATTGAGTTCTTGATATTTGTTAATTTTGATGAATTGGACTTAATTAATCTAAGTACAGTGTAATATACGACATTGACTTAGGCCAGATTTTAATAGAATATGTCAAGAGACAATTCTATTGAATAGATCTAATTCTTAAAACACCTTACTCTTAATAATAGAGATATTATTAGGAAAGTTGCTGCATTCTTAGGGAAATCGATAAATTAACATGATATTAATGTGATCCGAATAAGCTGTTAATTCAAAAGAGATTCTAATAGACACAATTAGGATTAGACATAAGTAGTTCTGAGAAGAATGCTTATATACTTATAATTTCCCGCAGTTAACAAGTATTAGGATAAAAAGCATATTGATAGTATCATACTAAGTGGTAAAGTAAGTCTTTATGTTAATCATTGTAGTGTTAATAGTTTTTATAACATATGTATTAGATAAAAGTTGTTGTGGATTAGTGTAGTTTAGCTAGTAAATTAGATAATTTAATCTTTTCATCACTTGATAAATTCAATTGCTAGTTAATAGGAAGAATAATTCAAACTAGTGTTTGAATCTTTTTCCTAGTAGAGACGACCCTATACTCATCCATGTTATAAAAGGATATATACACTTGCCTGTTGAACCAAGTTGAGGATAGAATATAGGTTCATAAATTGTGAAACTCGGAAGCTTTATTTAGAGGTGATCAAGTTTTTTGTGCTGTTGCTAAGGAAACAGCATCATCATTAGGAAAATTAGGATTCTTGTTTTTCTAGCATTTGTTTTCTTTTATATTTGTTATTAGTTTAGTTGAAATATTTGTGCTCATATTGTTTTATTTACTAATTTGTAGTTTATGACCTGCAACAACACATCTGATTTAGTTGACTTCGATACTAAACCTGAGAGAACACTCAGAAGTAACTTAAAGAAAGTTCGAGAGTATTTTGAAAAGGATGCATCTAGTAGTAAGGAAGTAAGAGCACGAGAACTGTTGAGAATTAGAATAGAGTCATCAAAGTCATCTAGAATGAATAATCAAAATCAAAATATCGAGCCACCATTAGAAAACCAATTCTTGAATTTGGAAGAGGGTATCCAAAGAGATCCACCATTGAATTTGGACCCACCTCTTAATGGAAATTAGAATATAGTACAAGTGAGAAATGAGCCAGGAGTAAATCTGCCTGTAGCTCTAAGGACAATGTTGGATTATTGTAGACTCAACCTGGATAAATCTGCCTGTAGCTCTAAGGACAATGTTAGATTATTGTAGACTCAACTTGGATGGGGCTAGTACCAGCATCGCTTGGCCTAGAGTTTAAGCTAATACTTTTGAGATCAAGCCTAGTATTATTTAGATGATCCAGCAGTGTGTTCAGTTTGATGGGTTTAGTGATGAAGACCCCAATAACCATTTGTAGCAATTCTTGGAAATTTATGACATCTTTAAGATAGGTGGAGTTTTAGAGGATGTTATCTACCTTAGGCTATTCCCGTTTTCATTAAGATCTAATGCAATGTAGTGGCTCAACTCTATGCCAAAGAATTCCATAAATACCTAGCAAGAGGTAGTCAAGCTATTCATTAGAAAATACTTTCTACCCTCAAGAATGGCTAAGCTAAGGGTAGATATCTCTTCTTTTGGTTAGATAGATTCAAAGACTTTATATAAAGCATGAGAGAGATGGAAGGAATTGTTAAGGAAGTGCCCCCACCATGGTCTTTCAAATTGGCACCATGTTCAAACCTTCTACAATGGGTTGAACTATACCACTAAGCAGCTTACTAATGCAGCTATTAGAGGAAGCCTAAACCATAAGATACTGGAGTAATGTATTTAATTATTTGAAGATTTGGCCAATAACCATTATCAATAGTAATCTGTAAGAGGAAGAGAAAGAAAGGTAGCGGGGAAACATGAGTTGGATGCCACTTTTATGTTAGCACATAAGTGGAGGTGTTGATAAGGAAGCTTTATAGTGTCACAATGGGTCAGAACAAGGCTTTAGCAGTTTCAGATTTTGAGTTAGCAAGCTCATCAGAGACTGATTAAGTAGAATAGGTTAACTACATGGGGAACTTGATCAGACCAAGGAATGATCCTTTCAGTAACATCTACAATTCGGATTTTAGATGGAGCAACAACACCGATAAAGGCCTTAACATGCAACCTCTTGGATTTTAGAGACAAGTGCTACCCCCTTAGAATAAGCCAATGTCCATTAGGAGATGTTGGCACGTCACCAGGCTACTGAAACCGCCTTGAGAAATCAAAGGGCATTGATCCATGACTTGGAAAACTAAGTTAGGTAGATTGCAAAAGCACTTTTAGAAAGGGTTCCAGGATCTCTTCTGGGAAATATGAAGGCAAACCCGAGAGAACAAGTCCAAGTTGTAACTTTATGGTAAGGGGGAGTTGAGACTTCTTTAGTTAAGGAATGAAGCTAAAAGCCTTTGGAAACATCAAGCTTGAGACGTTAAATAAGCATTTTGATGCACAAAGAAAGGAAACATTAAGTGGAAGTCATGAAAATTTAGAGGAAAGAGAAGAATTTCACAAAGTGTAGGGACGTAGATGGAGGACGGAAGGCTAATACACATCTCAGCCATGATAAAGGTAAGTATTTAATTTTTTAAGCATAGCATCTATTACAGGATCAATCACGGTGGGGATAAATTAACAAGGTTAATCCACCTGTCCATCACGGTCATGATCACTTCCCTAGAAAATTTTACACCTCCATCACAGTTGTGATCACTACTTTAGGCTTTTTCAATTCAATCATGGCCATGATAAAAAAAGTTACATATGAAATTTTTTACCATAGTACTAGTTATGGGTTTGTTTATGCCCGTAACGAATAAAGTGTGCAGGCTATGAGCTAATCATGGGACTCATTATGCCCGTAACCAAGCTCAAAAGGGGCATTACGGCTTGAGTCATGACTATGATCATGTTCCTGTCACCCCACTATATAAGAAATTTCCCTCTCTTTCTCTCTCCTCATTTCTTACATTTTAAAACTCCACCTTGTGATAACCCTCTCTATGCCTGTTTCTTTCAAAAAATCCTCATCATTTTCTTCAAATCAACTCTTATTCCACTCACTTTTAATGCTTGCACAATCATTCTCATCATGATAACACTCTTCGAAGGTATGATTTTCTTCTTTTTCTTTCATTTTTCTACAATTACAGTGATTTCTTTCATGTAACTTTAGGGTTTATATATGTGTGTTTATTGTACTTTGTAAAAGTATTGTTATCATACTAGTAGTTATGTTTGTATCATAATTAGACTTTGATTTGCATGATTTTGTATTGGAAGTTAGCATATCAAGTTTAAACCCTAATTTCTATTGATAATGATTGAATTGTAAATTTTTGCAAATTGAGCCTAAATTGCTGAATTAGTTTGGTCATAGTACTTAAGTGTTATGTAAGATTATATTGCTAGTTGTTTTTCTATATGTCGAAGTGTTGTAAGACAATTAGGAATTGTATTATGTTTATGTGTAATGTTATGAAGTCGAGTGTTGTATCATTGAGGGGAGATACTAATCCTTAGTTGAAGCTCGGGTTACAAGTTGAGTCATTATGAATTCATTTGTGTTTGCTTAGTCAATAGGTACTTTATGTTTGAAAGTTGAAGGAAGTTGGAATGGGTTTGCTTAGTCTGAATTGTATTTGAATTGTATAAGAGTTTGAACTAACATTGATGTTTGCAGTTAGTACCTAAAAAATCAACTACTTCTCAGCATAAGAGACCAAGGGCTGATCAGTCTCCTTCTCCCCCTCCTAGACGATCTGATGCGGCAAGTTCCCGTAAGGTAGTCGCTTTACCAGTTGGTCTGACTTCGGAGCAGAAAGAGAGATTTAAGGAATTTACTACTAAGAAGATTATCAAGTGACATTGTATCATAGATTGGGATGTATTGGGGGTGTATGGCTTGAAAATAGCCATGCAGAGATTGTTTAGAAATGGGCTATGGCTAAAACTATTCATGGTTCAATAGAAGACTTACAAACAAACAACATTAGCTTTCATCTCATCGTTTAAGGTCAAGTACGATTATATTGGCTCAAAAATGGACAATGAGGTGGAGTTCTTTGCGTTTAAACAAGCTCATACCTTCGATATGTTAACCTTTGTACTGGTAATGGGGTTGTATACTCAGGCTGAGCTTGAGGATAATGAGTTGGTCGATCTGCTAGTAAGTCTTCCTTAGGAAACTTGAGTGAATGAGTTTTGGAGAGAAATCTCTAATGAGAATAGTTTCAAGGCGAGCAAGTCTAAGGCTTCAACTTTGAAGAAGACTAGTGCTCGAGTCTTCCACTATATTCTGGTTAGGACCATCTATAGATACCTCATTTTTCCATTTCATTTTAGCATTTTTATTAAGCTAAGTCAATAAAAAATAAAAATAATAAATAAGAAAATAAAATAAAAAAGCGAAAATCAAAAGAATATATAATAAAAATAAAGTGTTAAGTCATATCGAGTCAAGCGTGTCGAGTTGAGTCGAGTCGTTTGGGGTTAAATTGGATAATGGTGTGTGTTCAATTTAATGAATTCTAAGTCATTAAAGGATCGAGCTTCAATAAAATATTTTAATTTAATTTGATATAAAGTGGATTTTTATCAAACTTATATTGGGCTAAAATAGATTTAGAATTTATTAAATGGGTTATTGGGCTAAATCAAGTTAGATTGAGTTGAGCCCAAAAAACAAACAGCTCAAATTAAGATAAGGTTTTTAGAAATTAGGTCGAATCTTCAAAGAATCTAAATTGTATTTTCGTATTTAGGGTTTATTAAGATAAAACCTATATCTAGAGATATACAAAAGATTCGATTGTATAACTTATAAATAGTGAGTCGGTGGTGACATTTGACATGTTTTTTGCAATCCCCATATAGTCACAAAAAAACACAAGACTATACGGCCCAACATCCAACCTAACAAACATGATCTTCATCTTTACTCAATCACTTATTGTGGCACGATCACTTCCCACTCACTGACCACAGACTCATGCCCAAATCGAACAGCCATTGCCATACATACCCCAACACCTTAACACAAGTACATCCCCTGCTCATGGATAGACATGACATAGCGCACACCAATACGTTGTACGTTGCACAACACTTGACATTCACTGGTTGCTCTTACACGTCTACTGCTTTAGCATAGCACAACACTCGATCTACATAGCCGTACCAAACACACTGTTGCACACATACATTGATCACATAACATCCACTGTTGTAAATACATCGATTCGCGTGACTCGACTTGTTTAGGTTTTTTCTATTGTTATATTTTTGCTTTATTTTTCTAGATAATTGTTAGTTTTTTTTTTATAATTTAGTTAGATTGCATTTTTAGTTTTAAATTGCATATTTTTTAAAATCACGTATCTTTTTTCCAAGATTTGTATCTTCAAAGAACATACGTATCTAGATATGTATCTTGCATATAGGATATAGAAAAGATACATATCTATCTTGTATATAAGATTTAGAAAATAAACGTATCTTAGCATATCTTACATATGAGATTTAGAAAAGATACATATCTTAGATACTTGCATATAGGATTTAAGAAAGATCTCTTTTTGACACGTAGTGAGTTTTTAAAAATAAAAAAATAAAAAAAAGCTTAATCGGAATTTAAAAAAAAATATTTAGTTAGTTAGGTTTTTTAAAAATAGATTCGTATAATTAAATTTTTTAAAGTTTTTTTAAAAATAATAATGGTTAAATAAATGTAAATTTGGCTTAATTTTAAAAAATAAAAGAAATCCACCAACTAAATATTCTAGAAAAAAAGAACTACGTTTACGTTGGTTTGATTTTGACCAGCAAGTATGTAGATATATTCGGAGCAACCATCTAAAAAATAAAAAAAAAATCTCTTGAAATTAATAATAAACATAATAATAATAAATTCATTTTTTTTAAATAAAGCCCTTTAATTAATTTTTTTTAGGTGGCTTAATTTTAATATGTTAGCTCTCGAACTTATTTTTTTTTTATTATTTTTCTAAAAACTATTTTCTTAGAAAATACGTGGATCAGTGCCCAAATTAGGGTTTTCCTAATTGAAAACTCTAATTTTATTTTTTACTAATTTAACTGGTTGGCGACTTTGATTTTTCAAAATATTTTTTTAAAGAAAAATGTTTTCTTTATTTTATGTCGTATAATCTATATTAAATAAGTTGGGTTTAATATAAATTAAGTTAAGGAAAATGAAATAGAGCTCAATAGAATTAGCGACTTCATTAGGGACCGTTAGTGGGTTAGCCATGTAAAAAATTAAAAAATTAATTAATAGGCTTTTTTTTTCTTTTATTTAATAGTGTAATATAGTTGTATTAACTGGGTTTTAGTGATGTAAGTTTGGCCCAATAGGCCTATTATTGGGGATCTAGGGGGATTATTTTATTTTATTTTATCACTTGTGTGCTTAAATGTGGTTGGACTTGAACCACCTTAAGAACTTAAAATGAGCCGCTATTGTATAACTTTTAGGTTGCTAGGGTCTTCATCATCGTCTGGTGGTGATAGGCGAGGCTACTGAGGTTTCGATATTGCCCACTAGGTTTTTCTTTGAAAATCCTTAAAGCTATAGAGCCTGCGACTTGTAGACCCCATCCTCCTACATCATTCTTTTTGAAATAGGGGTAGTCATTTTTTAAATTATAGAAAAAGCTCGATTAATCCAAGAGCTTTATTTCTTTTTAAATCTTATTTCAGATTTACTTATATATAAGAGCATTCTTGATCGTAAACTCATAATAATTCCTATAATTTCTTAATAACCAACCCTATCGCGTTTTACGTGTATGTAGCATATTGTATCACATTTATTTATATTTTTAATTTTACACATTTGTCTGTACATGCTATCTTTTGTAATATATGTAAGTCTTGTAGATTTTATTTTATTTCATGAGTAATGAGCACAAAATCATTAGTGTTCCCTTTGTATCATAATGTGCCAATATTAAAAACAAAAAAATAGAAAGAAAAAAATTTAGTATTAACTTGTAAATTTTTTTTAGGCATATAATTATGAAAGTTAACAATGGAAAAGATTATTATGGAACTGTCACTTTTTCCCAACTTTAAACAATTTTTTTTTTTTAAAAAGAAATTTTATGATAAAAACCAGTTTCATGATAATTATTTACTTGGTCGATTTTTATTGTAATGCCCTACATGTACTATACTGTTAGGAACTAACAAAATACAAAAATAAAAAAATTGAAAAATAGAACAAAAAAAAAAAAGATTTAACTGTTAGATTCTCATTGTAAATTATTTCCTACCTCAAAGTCATTAATCCTGTAAGTATCTAAGTTTTCATTCTTTCTATTTACCCATTAAGTTTTCATAGTTCTAATAAAGTTTTCTTTATGAGTTATCACCTTTATATCATCTTTTAATAAACTTCTCATTGTAAAATAACTTCTACTTCTTTATATCATCCTTGTAATATAATCGCCATCCTATGTCTTCAATTGTTAATCTTAATGGTTCCATTTTTTTTAACCTTTTGTCTATATAATAAGTTTAGATTCGTTAATGTTGGTATTAGGTTGTCTATAACATAAAATCAACATTTCTTTTTTCAATAAAAGTTTCCGAAAAAAAAAGAATGAATGATTTTCAAAATTAAAAAATGGAATGCAGTGTTGCTAACAAGAAGAGATTCTTGTAAGCTTTGAAAGATTGCTTTTTAAGTGATTCGACCTAACTTGAAGCCCGTAATCACTCGTTATCAAAACCAAGATGTTTGAAGCTCTTGAATAGAGAATAGCTATAGTTGAAGGGGTTTTGAGCAAGCATGCATGATAACTCTGATTTTAAACATATTTCATATGGTAATTTTATAGTATTTCCCTTACATTTTTTGTTTTCTTTAAAGAAATTGATACTTAATTGAGTATCCAAGATGAAGATCCTAATGCCCACATCTCTAGTTTTCTAGAGATTTGTGATACGTTTAAAATCAACGGAGCCATGGATGATGCCATTCGATTGCGACTATTTCCTTTCTCCTTGAGGGGTAGAGTAAAACAGTGGTTGAACTCCCTACCAAGAAATTCAATCACAACTTGGAATGAATTGATATAGAAATTTTTGGAGAAGTATTTCCCACCTACAAAGACCGCTAAACTTCGGAATGATATTTCTTGTTTTACTCGATTGGAAGCAGAGACGCTATATGACACTTGGGAGCGGTTTAAGGACTTGCTCAAGAGGTGCCCACATCATGGCCTCCCACTATGGATGCAGATTCAGAACTTCTACAATGGTTTCAATTTATCTACTAGACAGATGATTGATGCATCCGCAGGAGGTACTTTGAACACAAAGACACCTGAGCAAGCACAAAACCTGATTGAAGGAATAGCGATGAACAATTATCAGTAGGAAACCACTAGAGCCAAGCAAAAGGCCATGGGAATTTATGAGGTGGACTTGACCACTGCTCTGGTAGCTAAGGTGGACCTATTGAGTAAGAAGATTGATGCACTCTCTGTTGGCCCTCAACAAGTGCAATCGGATGTAAGTGATTTTGGTATGCAGGGGTATGGAGCACAAGAACAACTGGAACAGGTAGATTATCTAGGAATCCACCCATGCAACAAAATAACCCTTACAGTAACACTTATAATCCTGGATGGAGGAATCACCCCAATTTCTCATGGGGAAATCAAAACCAAGGTCAACAGAAGACTAACTTTGGCTCACCTGGATTTCAAAGACCATTCCTACCTCCTCTCCCTCAAGAAAAGAAGTCCAGTGTGGAAGAACTTCTTACAAAATATATTCAAGGCAATGAGGCTCGCTTATCTAACATTGAATCATCATTGAGAAATCAAGAGGCGTCCAATCGCAACCTTGAGAACCAAATTGGTCAACTTGCGAAGCTAATCTCTGAAAGACCATAGGGAACACTCCCAGGGAATACCGAGGTCAATCCCAGGGAACATGTTAATGCAGTGACCTTGAGAAGTGGTAGAAAACAGCAAGTAGAGAAGAAGGATGGTGGGGAAGTAGTTGAGAAAGAAGTGGAAGTCAATCGTAAGGAAGATGCAAAGCCACTAAAATAAAAAGAAAGTATGGAACCACCGAAAGTGGAGGAGTACTAGCCTCCCATCCCTTACCCCTAGTGCCTTAAGCAAAGTTACACTGATCAGAATAAGGAATTTGGTAAATTGCTTGATATTTTTAAACAATTACACATTAACTTACCTCTTGTTGATGTCATCTTGCAGATGCCAAAGTATGCGAAATTTCTAAAAGATCTTCTATTAAATAAGAGGAAGTTGGAGGAGCTTACAACTGTCACATTGAATGAGGAATGCTCGGCACATCTCCAGAAAAAGCTGCCATAAAAATTAAACGATCCAGGGAGTTTCACTATTCCTTGTATGTTTGGCAATTTGTTAGTAGATAATGCTTTGGCAAACTTAGGAGCCAGTATAAATTTGATGCCGTATAAATTGTTCAAAAAGCTAGGGTTAAGAGAACCTAAACCAACGCGCATGAGTCTTCAATTAGCTAATCGGTATATCACATACCTTAGAGGCATCATAGAGGATGTTTTAGTGCAAGTAGACAAATTCATTTTTCCCGTGGATTTTGTTATACTTGATATAGATGAAGATATTGAGGTGCCAATCATTTTAGGTCGACCCTTCTTAGCCACCGCTAGGGCTGTTTTTTATGTTAGTGAGCATAAGTTGATATTACGGGTTGGGGATGATGAAATAGTTTTTAAAACTTCAAAGGCAACGAACAAATTTCTTGACCTAGAGGACATATGTCACAATGTTAATGCCACTAATGCTGTTATATCTACATATGTGTAGGAAACACTTGCCAAGGATTCCTCAAGTTATTGCTTACAAAAGGGAGATGAAAATTTGGTGACCAACCCCAATTGTGCAGAAATGGTAGCTTAAATAAAAGTTCATGAATCTATTGTGGACAAGAAGGGGGTTGATCAACTTCATAAGTCAAAGGATCCTAGGTTAAGATCCTTCAAAGAGAAGCCACCATCTTTGGAACCAAAACCGTCAAGAAATCATTTGGAACATATCTTTGTGGTGAAAAGTTCAAAACTTCCAATGACAACCGCATCTAAGCTAAAAGCAGACAAAATGAAGAAGTTTAGGCTACATGAATTTGATAAGTGGCATGATAAGAAGAGAAACTATGGAAGTTATGCACCAATGAAATGGAATTGGCAAGGTTGATGGCCTAAGGGTAAATTTACGCTCGTATGGGGAGTTCGAAAGCGAGATACAGGAGGAGTCCTATCTCCACCTGGATGAAGAATCATGAATGAGAAGACGTATCCCGTCGAGCTATTGACGTTAACTATAGTGCTTCTTGGGAGGCAACCCATATCTAACTCTGCTTATACCTTCATTATTTAAGTTTATTGCAGTTTATTTTCTTTTTATCTAATTTTGCTTTGCTTCTTATATCTTCTTTCAATTTTCATCATAGCTTTTTCCCTTTTAGTTTTATTGTTGCCTTTTCTCTTTAGTTTTATTATTTTTATTTCTTTAAGTTTCCTTTCTCTTTAAATTAAAAAAAAAGAGAGAAAAAAAGGTTACACGGGCAAGGGACACGATCGTGTCCCAGCCCGTGTCCATCCAAACCTTCAAAACTGCCCACCCACAGAAAGTTACACGGGCGTGGGACATGGTCGTGTCCCTGCCCGTGTCCGCCCAGATTTTGGTTTCACTACGTGGACACAGGAAGTTACACGGGCGAGGGACACGGTCGTGTCCCAGCTCGTGTGCGCCCAGTAATATCGACTATCTACAGAGAGTTACACGGGCGTGGAACATGGTCGTGTCCCAGCCCGTGTCCGTCCAGTTTTCATGCACAGGAACAGATTGTTACATGGGCATGGGACACGGTCGTGTCCCAGCCTGTGTCTATCCAATTTATACAACACGGGAATAGAATGTTACACGGGCAAGGGATACGGTCGTGTCCCAGCCCGTGTCGACCCAAATTTACACGATTTTGCACACGACCGGTTTATTTAAATTAAACACATCCTCTCACACACTCACAATCAAACATATCTCTCTCATATTCTCTCTTATTCCCCCTCTTCTCTCCACAATTCTTGCATTCCGCATTTTGATCTAAGTAAGTTTTCCTCATTGATTTTCCTCTCTCTCCCTCATGCTTAAGCAATTTGGTTATTTGCATTTTTACTCTTGTGCGTATTGGTTTTTCCATTTGGCCTGCAGATTTCTTTTGATTATTTATAAATGCCATGCGTCATTGCTTTGAGTTTGTTGATCTTATATGCCATAATGCTACCTCATCTAGTTAGATTTCCTTGTGTTCTCTCAATTCCGAATGTTATTGGTTAATTTTCTCATCCTTCTTCATTCATGCTAGTTAGGGTTAGCAAAGGGAGATAATAATTCTGGGTCATTTAGCGTCTTTTATATGTTGAGACGCCTGTTTTTCACCGTTAATTGTTGTGTAATGGAATTCGTTGGAAGTGTTTGCCACTCATTTCTTTTCCACCAACTCATTTTGTAGCTACACTCCATATGTTTGTTGAAATGCCCCAATGAGTATTCTGTTACCTTTCTTTACTATTGCTCTTATTGTCCTCTGCCTTCTTGACCTATGTGTGATAAGGATGTGCGTGTTTGATTTAGGTTGTGATTCTTTTCAGGTATTCAAATGGCGAATCGAGCTAAGCTTACCGTTTGCCGGAAATCAAAGTTTGCCGTATCCTCTTCATCACAATTAGGAGCAATAGTTGAATCACTAGCTACTCTTCCCCCTATAGAGCACCTAATGCTCCAATTTAAGGAGGACTACCAAGTGCAACGATATCAATTACTTCAGAATAAGCCCTTTAGCGAGACCCTTCGGCTGGATTGGGATGTTCTCGCTCAATTAGAGCTCACCACTGAAATGAAGGAGCTCTTGGATAGTACTATTTGGGAGCGCTTATTATCCTTTGAAGCTCCAATTTATAAAGAGCTGACTTTGGAGTTTTTGTGCACTTATAAACTTAATAAAGAAAGTGCTATTAGCATGGGCCCCAAACGCAAGTTACATTTCACCTTGAGTGGCCATCCATTCCACATGTCCATCGCTCAACTAGGCAGATATCTTGGTTTATATGCAGAGAGATATACACGGACGGAAGAATTCCAACGTCTCTTGTGTCGTTTTCCTCATGACGTCACAGCAGGGTCGTTTTGGAATGAGATTACTGTTGGCGATGCCTATGATCTAGCCAGGAGTAAGGCCTCTCAATTAGTCAGGCCTGAATATCGGGTTCTTCACTGGCTCTTTTCACATACATTGATTGGCCGAGGCCTTAGCACCGGCGTGGTGTCTAACAGGGATTGTCTCTATCTTTACAGTGTCATTCATAAATACCCCATCAATCTCACCATCGAAATCACCGAACTCTTCAGCCACCAAGCCACCACTACTTAGAAGAAAGGGCATATTTGCTGTGGCCCTTACATTACCTTACTGGTGCAGGCTATGCGGACTAAGGTTGTTGCTTGGCCCTCACTTACTTTAGTTAGCCAAGTCACTCTTATGCGCCTCAATTCATTCCGACTCATGCACCTCCTACCAACAAGATGTCAAGGTCGAAGCTCTCACAGCAGCACATCTCGGGGTCAGACGTCTTCAGCCAGCTTTGAAGATAAATTTGATTTGTTGCTGTCTGAGGTTCGTTATATAAGAGAAAGTGTGGATAAGCTTCATATCTACCAGGACAAAATGGAACAATTTCTTAAAATGAAAGAGTCGGTTACCCATGAAGAGGAGAGTGAGGAAGAGGAAGAGGAAGAGGATGATGAGGGTGGTGAGGAAGAGGCTGATGAGGGTGGTGAAGACGAAGAGGCTGGAGAAAGTGATGAGAATGATGAGGATGGTGATGACGATGATGATGCTACGATGGTTGACGCACCATCCGATGAGGAGGATGAAGAGACGGATTCTGATCCCTCTTCTTAGTTCATAATTTTTTGTGTTGTCTTTTGTTGATCAAGGCTTGTGAACTCTGCTGTATATAATGATGATGCTTCTTCATTTTGCGCTTCTTTTCGACTGGCAGAGAAGTATTAGTTTCTTTTCAGTACATATGTTTCCTTTTTCCCTATGCTGCTTTTTCTTGCTGCTATGATTTTTTCGTGGTACATTGGGGACAACGTACGTTATTAAGTGTGAGGAAGGGATATATATGAATTTGTTATTGTTTAGGATACCAATTATTCACATTTGACCCAATTAATTTTTAAGTTAACTTGTAATAGGTGATTAATTGTTATTAAGTCAAATCAACTGTGTCATGTTGATCGTTATTGATCTTATGATACTTTACTAGAATTGATTAGTCAAATTTTTGGAAGGCAAAGTTACGAGTTATTTAGCTTAGGACTTTAAGACTTGAGATTGGAGCAACATCACTAGTTGAGAGTTAGTCATGGTTATTTTTAAATTTACTTTTATGTATACCTTTCTCTTAGAAATTTTTAAGAGCCCTATAATTTTTAGCAAACAAACAAATGAAATTCTTCTTTTGAGAAACCCCTGAAAAATCAAAATGATTGGAGGTCAAAAGTAATAACAAGTGTATGAATAGAAAAAATTGGTAAGGATTCGTCTTGGTCCGTCAGAAGAGCAAGATTGAGTCCTAATGCCAATTCTAATGAAAAAATTGATATGGATTGGCCTTGATCCATCAGAAGAGCAAGGTTCTTTCTCGCTATCAATAATAAGAAATAAGTTGGTATGAATCGGTCTTGGTCCGTCAGAAGAGCGAGATTCTTTCCCTCTACTAACACAATTGTGCTAAATAAAGTAAATTTAAAAGACCTCTCAACAAAAGCATGAACTAGGGGGATGATCAGAGGATGAGTGGATGTAAAATGTGTTTGTTTTAGATTATGGTGCTTGGTGAGATGGAAGAGAGAATTGTATACACTTTAGTCAAATGAACAAAATTTTTATGACTCTTTCTCGGTTGGCGAGATGTTAAATCTAATTTTTAGTTTAAGAATCCTTGGTTAAATGGCTCGGGTAAACTTTGATTTTCATAAATTAACTAATAAATTCTAGTATTAATTATTATTGGAGTATTCGAATATGGTCAGATGAAATTGGTTGACTTTATTATTGCAAGTTAGTTGAGAATGGTTTTTTTTACCTTTCTTCGGGTTAAGTATATTTGTTCACCGGTTTCTTAAATAGTGATAAATTTTGTTTAGCGTTTCTTGTCCCGAAAGTTTTGTTTTGATTTATTTGCTTGAGGACAAGCAAATGCTCAAGTGTGAGGAAATTTGATAACTATGATTTTAAACATATTTCATATGGTGATTTTATAGTATTTCCCTTACATTTTTTGTTTTCTTTAAAGAAATTGATACTTAATTGAGTAAAATTTTGATTTCAAGGTTTGAACGCGTTCTAGGATCGAAAACAAAGAAAAGGAATCAAGTTTCACTCAATTCGGAGTTCAAACGAAGGAGTTATGAAGTTTTGAAGTTATGTAGAAAAATTTGCCTAGGTGCAGAAAGTTACACGACCTAGGGACACGGCCATGTCCCAGGCCGTGTCTAGTGACGAAAACAGAATCCTTATAATACATATATAAAAGGATATCTTAGGGTTTCAAAAAAAAAAAAGAAAGTCATTAGAGAAACGAGAGAAGAGAAGAGACTCAAGGAGAAAGAGAAGAAAAAAAGCGAAAACAACATCAACTTTAAGATTGGAGAGATTGATCATCAACTAAAGGGGTTTTCCATATTTTATTTTATGTTTTTGATGGAACTCGTTTTTAGATTCATTATGATAGCTTAGAATTCGAGTATTTAGGATTATGGAACCTAGGGTTTCATGTGACTCTTGAGTTGATTTATAAATTTCAATAAAGTTTCTATTCCTTCTTGATTCAATTATGTTATTTAATTGTTGATTGATAATTCTAGAGTATCAATTTATGATATTATGCATGATGATTGAGAAATCGCATGTGTAATTAGATCTAGGCATAATTGAAGAGAATTACATGTATACTTAGAGATAAGATACATGTTTCTTCCGGAAAGTTAACTATTTGTGTGGGAATTCATTATACATTAATGCAATTCTAAGTTATATTACTAAGTGAAGAGATTCCGATAAATAATTTAGGATTAGGGTTAATATGCTTGAGAAAGATATTAGCTTTAATTGTGAATCCCTCCGGTCAAGAATAATAGAAATTGAATTGAATATATTTTAAGTGGTCACATGTTAAACACTAGGGGAAATAATTCCTAAATACGTTATTGCATACTTGAAGTCGTTTGTAGTTTTATTGCTTTCTAATTTGCTTAATCAAGTCTCATAATTAGTTTAGATGGTTAATGTTAGTATTTTTAATTCATTCAATTTATCACAATTTTTTGGTTAGATAATAAAGCTAAGGTTAATATTAGTACTCAAAATCTCTGAGGGATCGACTCGGACTCACATCCGCTATATTAAAATTGATAGGTGCACTTGCTTCATATCAATGCGAAACAAGTCAAGACCATGGCCCGTACCTAAGCCTAAGGGCCTATTGACATACTATCTGAGGTAGACAAGTCTAAAGAATTGCCAATTCATGAGCTTAACAATAGCAGTAAAGGCTTGAGGAAGGAATTGGAGTAGAAATTGATGAATATGGAAGAAGAAATCTTCTAGATAATTGAAGAGAAAATGGGAGTTCTCAAGGATCATGATGTGTAGAGTAATCTAGGCTTGAGCAATGTTAGCACTTTTAAAGACCACAAAGTTCCCTAAGAAGTTTAAGGTACCAAATTTCGAAAAGTGTGATGAAACAAGTTGTACTAAACTTCACCTTAGGCTTTATGTTCGCAAGATGGCCTAATTCTCTAAACATAAGCAGTTGATAATTCAAACTTTCCGAGATAGCCTAACTGAGTCGGCGTTGATTTGGTATGTCCAACAAGAGTTAGTTAAGCTTAATACTTAGGATAAGCTAGCTTGAGCCTTGTATCAATAGTATAAGTTTAATGAAGAAGTGGCTCTTTCCTTGATGGATTTGAATAACATAAAAAGGAAGCTGACTGAGTCCTTTAAGGAGTATGCCCAGAGATGGAGATCTACAGCTGCTCAAGCTGTAGTACAATTGCCAGAAAATGAATTGATCAACATATTCATTCACACATTAGGTGAACCTTATTATAATCACCTCTTAGGTTATACCGCTTCTACGTTTGCAGTTGGTAGTCACATTGAAGATGTTATTAGAGTGGGGAGATTGATAGGGAAGGGATTGACCCCGTTAGATTCAGAGGCTACTATGAACACTACAATGTCTTATCTAATGATATATGAGCCTAGTGCCTTAAGCACCGGTCCAAAGCTCATGGAAAATAAGCTAAGCCAGAAATCACCTAGAAAGAGGTTTACTTATATCTCGATTCTTATGTCTTGGGTCTATCACCGCCTAAAAGAAGAGGGTTTGCTGCATCCTTAGACTCCAACAATAAAGGTATAGACCTCAGAAATACGATCTCGATGCGTAATGTGAGTACCACATAGGTCAGCAGGGGTATGCTATTGACTATTGTTAGGTGTTAAAGAATAAAGTCCAAGATTCGATTGATAAAAAATTGGTCCAGTTGGACTTCGTTAGGGATCCAAGGCCTTAATTCTACACAGAGCCCATTATTAACATGATACAAAGTTTGGAAAAAATGTTAGAAATATATTTGAATGGTCAAGTCCAGGGGGTATGTTATTGCCATGATATGAAAAATAGGGTTATAGCTCTAGAAGAAAAATTGGTGATATTAGAAGAAAGGCTCACGGGTACAGAAATGGAAATAGGTTATGTGCTTAAGCAGCTTCAAACCTACATCCTAATACGGATAGGACATCGCAACTAAAGCATGAAGATGATTTAGGGAAAGAGAAGTTAGGAGCGAATGTGCTAATTGGGAAAGCCTAGAATCAAGACAAGCCTGCCCACAATAAGAGGAGGTAACTTACATAGTTCAAGATTCCAATGGCCTAAGTGTTTAAGCAATTGAAAGATATAGGACTACTGGCATGTGAAAACCCAACAAAGAAATAGAAGCTAAGGGATCATGACCCCTACAAATGGTGTGAATATCATGTGGGCCAGGTGGGGCATACCAAAGAAGATTGCTGGAAACTGAAGCATGAGGTGCAAGATTTGATTGATGCTAAGGTTATTCAACCAAATTTTCTAGAGATTGATAGGTCTATGGGTAGTGGTATCCTTAACCTAAGGGCATCAAATAGATAACCTCCAACATCGGGTGTTGAGGGTTTACTACTACCATCTAACTAGGTAGCTCACCATTTGAAGCAATTGGGCATATCTCTAAAAGATCAATTCAACTAAATGGGTCGAGTTCGAAGAAGTGACAGAAATGGGGGTAAGAAGTGGAAAAGAGTTTTAGTTCCTATATTTATTTCTTTTTAGAATAATCTTTTACTTTGGAGATAAGATTTATTTGAATAAAGCATTTTTCTTGTGCATTTTGTTTTTCTATGATGTACACTTAGCTAATTTTGACAGGCGTATGTCATTGGTCCTTCATTAATAAAATACTTCACATAAGACTTGGAACAAGTGAAAATGAATAAAGAAAAAGTGAACTCGGAACTTAAAATTTTCCACCTAAGGGAATGGCAACACATTACTTGAAAGGTTTAGGATGAAAAGAGGCAAACCATATATAAAATACTAACCTTAAACACACATAAGAGAGGAGTGTCACAATGTGAGTAATTGAGCTCGTTCCTTAAAGGAGGCTTGTCTTGAACTTGGTGCACATGTTAAAATGATATTAAGCATTCATTTCATCATCCGTAAACACAATTATTCCTTGTAAACCCATTTGAACCTTTAGGGGATTTTTCTTAAAATTAACCTTGCTAGGAACTGCCTCATACTGGGGTAGTCAGGAGGTTAAGGTCATTAATTTGGAGAAAAATAGTAGATTAACATATGCTTGCCTTAGTTGTGCCAATTCATGAGTAAATATTATCATAGATAATTTAATTTATTTAGGATGAAGAAGAGTTTGAAACCATACACACCTCATTTAAACCTATGTACTCATTTAAACACCTCAAGCTCATGGACTTTTCCTAAACGCTCCATGCCATATATACTTCTCCTAAGCTTATTGTAAGCTCCCAAAATTGAGTTTAGGACAACCGAGCTCAGATTTAAGGCTTTTAGGGTAACTTATCCAATTGAGCCCAAACTTTGCGACTAGAATAAAAAAGTTAGTCGAGATATTATAATAAAGTTAGATTTTAGTAATAATGACTCGAAACCCCAATTTTGCCCTTAGAAATTGGAATATTTAATAAAACACTAAAAAGTTCGAAACTCCTAAAATTGAACTTAGATTGCAACGAGAACATAGAGATAAGTTAATTGAGCTATAAAATGAGATAATGTAGGATAATTTACTATATAAAAATACATATAATTTTTCGAGTGTACCCTGTATAAATAATAATTATACCCGTAAATTAACCTAAAATTGTGTAATTATATATTATTGTGTTGAATTCGTGAAATTAACTTTAGAATGTATCCTAAAAATAAAAGATATGCTAGAAACTTAATTATATGAGTAAAGTTATATATTTCACATGTTATTTACATAGGGTATAAACTTGTATATTAATTAAATAACTAATTCTAACATATAATATCTGTATTTAAGTAATTATTTAATAAAAGAAAAAAAATTAATTAAATACATTGGAGATTGCTGGACGTGAGGCGTGGCAGGAGAATGGGGAAAGGGAATTGCTGATTCAAAAGTGAATTATTAACTTAGGGACACCACATGCTTAATAAAGTAGAAGAAAACAAAAGGAAAAAAATAAAGAAAAATCCATAGGCGGTGAAAGAAATGTATAAAAACTATCCTAGCAACAGAATAACAACATTTAGTAGTTTGGAACCAAAAACAACAGAAAAAAAAATTTGGAAAAAATCGTGGAAAAAAAAAACAAATTTGGAAAAAAAAAAAAGAAAAAATTAGTGAAAGTGTGGAACCCTAACCTAGAGTAGTTCTGCCTTGCTTTACCCCAAGTTTAGCTGGATATCATGATGTATTCCATGTGTCAATGTTACGAGAATTCGTGAAGAATCCAGATGCTGTCATGGAATTGAAACCAATGGATTTACAGGAAGACTATACTGTTGAGGAAAAACCGATCAAAATCTTAGAAAACTGAATTCAGAAGTTACAAAATTGGGAAGTAGAGTATGTAAAAGTTCAATGGGGTAGCGATCCAACAGCTGAACTAACTTGGGAACTGAAGTTGGCAATCCAGAATCGTTACCCAACACTCTTCGAAGAATGAAGTAAGTCATAAAATTTTTATTAGCAAATAAATCGTTATCGCATTTAGATTTAAAGTTTTGAGGACAAAACTCTTTTAAGGGAGGTGGAAATGTAAGCTCCTAAAATTGAGTTTAGGACAACCGAGCTCAGATTTAGGGCTTTTAGGGTAACTTATTTAATTGAGCCTAAACTTTGTGACTAGAATGAAAAAGTTAGTCGAGATATTACAGTGAAGTTAGATTTTAGTAATAATGACCCGAAACCCCAATTTCGCCCTTAGAAATTGGAATATTTAATAAAACACTAAAATGTTCGGAATTGCTAAAATTGTATTTAGATTGCAACGAGAACTTAGAGATAAGTTAATTGAGCTATACAATGAGATAATGTAGGATAATTTACTATATAAAAATACACATAATTTTTCAAGTATACCCGGTATAAATAATACTTATAACCGTAAATTAACACAAAATTGTGTAATTATATATTTATTGTGTTGAATTCATGAAATTAACTTTAGAACGTATCTTAAAAATGAAAGATATGCTAGAAACTTAATTATATGAGTAAAGTTATATATTTCACATGTTATTTGCATAGGGTATAAACTTGTATATTAATTAAATAACTAATTCTAACGTATAATATCTATATTTAAGTAATTATTTAATAAAAGAAAAAAAAATTAATTAAATACATTGGAGATTGCTGGACGTAAGGCGTGGCAGGAGAATGGGGAAAGGGAATTGCTGATTCAAAAGTGAATTATTAACTTAGGGACACCACATGCTTAATAAAGTAGAAGAAAACAAAAGGAAAAAAATAAAAAAAAAAATCCATAGGCGGTGAAAGAAATCTATAAAAACTATCCTAGCAGCAGAATAACAACATTTAGCAGTTTGGAACCAAAAACAACAGAAACAAAATTTGGAAAAAATCATGGAAAAAAATAGAAAAAATTAGTGAAAGTGTGGAACCCTAACCTAGAGTAGTTCTGCTATGAAACCCAGTCAACCCCACACGGTCCACCCACCGCGCAGGCCGTCCGATAACCGCCCAGCCGCTGTTGGCCACCGGAGCACCCAAGAACACCAAGGTCAAATTTCTGCCATGTTTTTCAATAATTTCTAAAAAATAGTAAATCCACCCAGAAAATTATGAAAAAAATTACACTTAGGTTATTTTAGACATGCTTTCATGTGATATTTTTATTTTTGAAAAATTCCTAATATTTAATATACTTTATTAAGAAATCTATAATTCATCCGAATATATATTTATGAAATAAATGTACTATATGATGTTGTTTCTAGCTGAAAATTTTTGTGTAGGATGTATATGATATATAGGTAATTGCTACGTAGCCTAAATTTTTATTTGAATAATTTTAATATTTATTGAATTTTTAGGCCTGAAATTAACTCGAAAATAGGCTGAAATTATGAATTTAATAGGAAATTATGAAATTAATTGATGAAATGGACATTACTGATCTATAATAAATAATAATAATATTGAGTCAGATTGAAATTAATTTGGTGTTAAAAGGATTATAATTGAATAATTTAATATAATTTAGGGGTAAAATTGTTAATATGAAAATATAGACAATAGATCGGAAACTTAAAACCAAGTGATAACTGAATTCCCTATATTTTTAGAAGTCCATAGAAATTTTCAGGGAATTATTGGGTAATCCGAACTATTTATTATGAATTTATTAAGTAAGATAGCTTAAATTACAAGTCGGGGTGTATTTGTAATATTAATAGAGTAAAAGGAATTAAATAGTTAAATAAAACCTATATATAGGATTGTTGATCAAATTGGGTTAAATGGAGATTTTTATTATAATTATTAATATTTTCTGATCGGGATACACTTTAGGTGTATTAGAATTGAATAATACTTATATTGTTACAATATAAGGACAAATTGGATAAAATATAATTTAAATCTATAAATTTTGCATAATACGATTGTTTTTATATAATTATGTATAATTGTATTAAAAATTCAAACTACTCGTTAAAATTCATCTCTAGGAACAGGACTCGTAAAACATGTCGTTAGGTCTATACGAACTCAATGACACTAGTTTTGTTGAAATCGGATAACCTTAAGCAATCTAGCCTATAACTATATCATATTCAAGAATATACACATTTCGATAACCTTACCGGAATCAAAACATGAATTAATAAATAAAAAGTACGTTTCGATACGATCAAAACGATATATAATACGTAATAATATAGATGATGTACGGAATCAATAATTAATAATTTAATTCGATATATAGTAATAACATGACTGCATATTATGGAAATAATATATATACATATATAACCATTTTAGATTAAACCTTAATGTTTTCGTAATTATTACGAAAACTAAATTTAGACCTTTTGTGTAATTAGGACCTTCCAAAGACGATTGACAATTCAGGTCAGCAATAGCGAACATCTAAACAAGTAAGTTGAGATTGTAGCTTCACCGCTGTTTGGGTACTATTTAAAGCATCCGAGGACCCAAGAGTACTTCTGGTTGTGTTTGTAATTAGATGATTATGCGCATGTTGTGTGTGTGAATGATACTCGGTTGTAACAGGAGTTTAACTCCTTGGTGTGCTGTTCTGCATATTTGCATGGATTCTGTATTGTGTGAACTTGTTGGTCACCCCTGATTAACACTAACAGTTATTCGACTAAAATGTAATTGGTCATGCGTAATCACCCGTTAGGGGAAACGATTAAGAGTGTTAGGCCAAACACCGACTTTCTTTGATGAGGATGGCTGAAATAGTCATTTCCCCATCCTTAGTCGAACTAAGTGATAGGCGAGGAGGTCGCGGCAAGGTTGGGGGCCGTGGTTCGAAGGCGGTCATGGGAGGGGGGTGTTCTCCATTGCACAAGCCCGGGTTTGGTCTGACTTGAGTTGCGATGAAACTCCTCAATCCGGGTTGGAGTGGATGTAATTTCTCTAACATCACAGTGGATCGGATAACACTGTGCGATGTTTTCATTTGAGTGATTGCATTGTATTTGATCATAATTATTAATCTTATTTGTGATTGTATAGTACTCTTCTGACTCCGCCCCACTTATTGAGCTAGTTGTGCTTACATCCCTACAGACTCTTTCGCAGGTGTTGAGTGAAGGCAAGATGTTCTAGTAGCACCGTTCCTAGGTTAGTGTGCTGCTGTGTAGGAAAGTGAGGATCGAGGAATTTAACTGAACCTGAGCTTTTGGCTTTGTCTTTAAGTTTTGAGGAAAACTAAATGGGAATTCCTTGGGAGCCCACTAGTTTTCTAACTTATTGTATATAGATCGTAAAACCTGTGGTTTTTAATAAACTCTGATTGTAAACTTTACCCTTGGATATGAAATGTTTGTATAATTATTGTTGTGGTACTAAACAGCAGATTGTATAGAACAAGTATTTTGTAAAAGCTCTACCACAGGTTTGGATATTAACAGATGTCAAAACAGAAGTTTCAAGCTGGTTGAGTTGTGCGCCTTGTGTAAACTGCATCTATGATAGCAGCTGTGAGGTCAGCTTCTATCTTAGATTAGTTTACACGGCGGGACTGTTATGACTCTTCTTGTTCGGGGCGTGACACTTATACTCTTTGAACCCATGGTTTTAAGGCTTTGAAACCCATCAAGCAAAAACTCAACAAGGGAAGGTGACTGACTTGACAAAAGAGAGAGAGAGAGAGAGAGAGAGAAAGAAAAAAAAAAGAGAAAAAGAAAAGAAAAGAAAAAAGAGAAAAACTGAAAATATTGGCTAGGTGATCATCTTCAAGTATGAGCCAAATACCAATACGCTTGAAGTCTGAACTTATGATGGTATACAAAATTTGAACATTATAAATTCCCATGCTCAAAGCCAAGCCCTTATTTTATGGTATCACCCAATTTATCATCTTTGATGAAACTCTTTTGACTAAAGAAATGAACTTATCTTAAGTGAAACTTGCTTATGAAACTGGGGCAAGTCCATGTTTAGTCTCTCTTAGGTTCTTGGATTGTAAACCCAGGACAAATGGCATATAATTTCTGTAAAATTGGCCAAAGCACATTAATATTCATTTGCTTAAACAATTAACCAAAATCCTTACATTACAAACCCGAAAAAGCCCTGATTGATTGACTAAAGTGTACTACTTACAAGATAGGCTACAATTTTCGGAATTGATGCTGAAAGTAAAAATAAACCCATGAGAGTGTAAGGAACTCCACTTAGACTAAACATTTCACGTAATGATATTTATCCCCTTAGTGGAAAATTGAAGAATGGTTGAGTGCTTTCTCAAGAACATGAATAGTCTTAACCCCAAGTTTGAAATTGAGGCTTTTAAAAAGTTCATGAATCATGAATTATGCTCTAAGAAACAAAGATTGAAAGAATGAGTGATCAATGGGCAAGGGGCAAGTCAACCCTTTATTTATGATCTTTAGAGTCTTTGAGGTTTTCTTACTTGTTAGCAATACAATTTTCCATCGAAGAGTATCTTTTTTGAATTTTTTGTAAAAGAAAAAAGAAAACCTTTTCCAAAGAGAAATAGAACCTTTTTTGAAAAATTGTCAAGAGAGATTTCTTAAAAAGAAAAAATAAAATATTTCAAAAAATCATCAAAATTCCTCAAACTTACATCTCAGATCATTTTGTCAACATTCATCAAAGTCTTTGACATTCATGGATCGTTTGCCCTTTAGTGCATTGTCCATTTCATATAGTAATCTTGGATCGCTTACTTAGTGGAGCGCCATTCAATCCTTTCTAGGATCGCTTATTCAAAGTAGCGCTGTCTTATCTTTTGTTGGATCGCTTACTTAATGGAGTTCCATCCAATACTTCCTAAGATCACTTGCTCAGTGGAGTATTATCTTATTCCTTTTTAGGATCACTTGCTCAAAGGAGCGTTGTTCTATCCTTAGTTGGATTGCTTGCTCAAAGGAGTGCTATCCTATCTTTTGTCGGATCGCCTGCTCAAAAGGGCACTGTCCTACCTAGTCCTTTTTAGGATTGCTTGCTCAAAGGAGCGATATCTTATCCTTAGTTGGGTTGCTTGCTCAGTAAAGCGCTATTCAATCTTTTTTAGGATTGCTTGCTCATGAGAACGCTGTCCTATCTAGTCCATTTTTAGGATCTCTTGCTCAAAGGAGCACTATCCTATTCCTTAGTTGGATCGCTTGCTTAATAGAGCACCATCTAGTCTTTTTTAGGATCGCTTGCTTAAAAGAGCACTATCCTATCCTTAGTTAGGTCGCTTGCTCATAGGAGCACCATCCAATCCTTTTTAGGATCACTTACTCAAAGGAGCACTGTCTTATCCTTAGTTGGGTTACTTGCTCATAGGAGTGCCATCTAGTCCTTTATAGGATCGCCTATTTAAAGGAGCACTATCTTATCTTTTGTCAGATCACTTGCTCAAAGGAGTGTTATCCTATTCCTTAGTTGGATCGCTTGCTCATTGGAATGCTATCTAATCCTTTTTAAGATTGTTTGCTCATAGGAGCGTTGTCTTATCCAATCCTTTCTAGGATCAATTGCTCAAAGGAGCACCATCTAATCTTTTTTTGGATCACTTGCTTAGTGGAGTGCCGTCTAGTCATTTAAAGAATCACTTGCTCATGAGAGCATTGTCTCATTTTGTCTTTAATAGAATGTCATTTTATCTTTTCTTTAAAAGATTTATCATTTCAAGTAACTCATCTTGAAAGAGCTCTATCTTCTTAATGATACCAACCTTTCAAGTTGGGACCTAATTTGTTTGACAATCTAGCTTGATTTTCAAAAATAAAAGAAATCCACCCACTAAATATTTTAGAAAAAAGGAGCTATATTGGTTTGATCTCGACTAGCGGGTACGTAGGTATCTTTAGGGTAACTGTCTAAAAAATAAGATTTTTTTTCTCTTGAAAGTCGTAATAAAAAAAATTCATTTTAATTATATTTTGTATATCTTTACATATCTTAGTATTTTTTAGAAAAAATATAAAAATAAAGCCCATTAATTGATTTTTTAAAATTTTTATATGATAACTTAATCTTAATAGGTTAGCCTCCAAACTTAGTTTTTCTTATTATTTTTCTAAAAATTATTTTTTTTAGAAAACATGCAGATTAGTGGCTCAATTATGGTTTTCCTACCCAAAAACCCTAATTTCATTTTTTACTAGTTTAACTGGTTGGTGATTCTAATTTTTCAAAATATTTCTTTTAAAAAAAATGTTTCCTTAATTTTATGTCGATTAATCTATATTAGCCAGACTAGGCTTAATATAGATTAAGTTAAGGAAAAAGAAATAGGGCTCGACACCATCTATGGAAAGCATGAGAGTCCTGAGGTAGTGGGAGAGCATGACTTATTACCTATGTATAGTATACTTAAGGGGTTTCCAGTGAATGTAGGAATCCTAACTGCATTTGGACTTTACTGACAAACGTTTGATATGAGCAAGGGTATTTTTATAGGAGGATTGGTTACAAGAATCCTTAAGAATTTGAGGTTATAGCTTATAAGTGATATGCCAAAAGACTCTTACGTTGATCTAGAATTGCTTCCAAGAACCCCTTTTAATTAGTAAGGTATTGTAAGAGTCTTGAATCTTGATTTGGACATTGAGGACCCTGGTGCTCTGAATTTCATACCAAGCACATTGAGCTTCTTAGTTGATAATTTGAAGAGATTGGAAACTGAAGTGGCTAAGATTAAAGAGACTTAGAAAGGAATTGTTGAGCTTTTGAAGAACATCGCCACAAAAGTAAGAACAACTATTCTCTCTTGTTTCTCTCATCCTTAAAACCAGGAGTATGTGAATCCTAGTTAACCTCCGATTCCCCCACCTGTAAGTGCTCAAGAAGAAGAAAGAGGAGGAGGACAAGGAGATTAAGAGTTGGGAGAAAAAGACTCTGGTGATGAGGAGGAAGGGTTGGAAGAAGAGGACAATGATGGTGAAGAGGAAATGTATAGCACCAAGTAAGAAGCCATAGGATAAGGAATTGGGATTGAGAGTGAAGACGAGTCATCTGGGAAGGAGGAAGACGACCCTGATGAAGCGACGGACACCGATGATGACTAACTTCTTTTCTTTCTTTTGTTGTATTTTGTTATTTTTAGAATCCTTATCTAGTTGAGAGCTTACCCTGGCTAATGTACTATTAATAGAGATTCTCATATTATGTGTTTGTTGTATTTTGTTTTTGTTTTGTCTTAATGGCTAAGTATCTTTTGTTGTTTAAATTGTCATGGTGTTTGAAGGATGTAGTGTCTGATGGTTTACAACTCAATGAGATGGTCAAACTTCATATTTCAGGGAAGTCCAGTTCTCATTGTTTATTATTTTTCATCTTTTTAGTGTTCCTTTATATGCCTAAGATTCTATGTTTACTTTTCTCAAACATTAAGGACAATATCTCTCACTAAGTGTAGGGAACGGTAAACTTTGTTTATCAAAAGTCTCTCACTTAAGTTGTTTGTTTTCAATTTTGTGCCTAACTACTCCTTATGGACTTAGTATATATGATCAAAATTGTAGGATCAAATCTAAGTGAAGCACACTTACTTGCTATTTAATGAATAAATTTAGAGGTTAGAAGTGAATAAGAGTCTTTAGTTGAAAGTTAATTGGTTGTGCTTCTAAATGTTCTAAGTAGTATATCTACTTTTCAATTACTTTTAGGAGTTCATTTAATCTTGAATGAAAATGGCAAATGAAGTAATTCACTTGTGGATACTTCTTGAGAATCTCTTCAAAATAGAGTAAATAGAAGTGTTTAAGAACTAAATTAGTAAGGGTGAGCTTTAGTCCCTTAAAAGAGTGAAGTTTGACCCCGCTACCAATTTTTGTCGTTATACCATTGCAATAAGCATCTATAAAAATTGAGTTAGTAAGGGCGGGCTTTGGTCCCGTAGAAGAGCGAAGTCTGACTCCACTGCTAATCTTTATCCTTATAACCAATTTAGTAAAGGTGAGCTTTGGTCCTTCAGAAGAGTGAAGTCTGACTTCGTTGCTAATCTTTGGTTCTTCAAAAGAAAAAAAAAAAAAGAAGAAGATGAGAAAAATGAAAATATAATGAGTGAGTTGTCCTTGGAAAGATTCAATAAAAGAAGTAGAAATATAGGAGAAAGATGGATGCAATGTACTTTTCTTATAGATTAGTGTTCTTAAGAAGTAATTAAAGGTTTTTTTTTTTTTTATACAGTTAAAGAAGTAGATGAAGTATAACCAATTCTTTTTTGTTCTATTTGACTTTGTACTAACTTTGTGTCTTTGGAAACTATCATTAAATAGTAAGGGTGAAGTGTGTTTTCCTTTGATTAGTCTTAGAATATTGGTTTATGTGTTCTAAGAACATAATGTGGTAGGCACAAAGTTAATCCACTGGGAATGCTTTGTCGAATGTGTAATTAATTGTTTTTAAGTGTTTAATTGAGTTTTGGTATATAATTGTATAATATATTGATTTCAGATGAATCATAAGCAAGGGGATGAAATTTATACAAAAACAATGACTTTTAAAGCAATCACGGCCGAAAGGAGAAGAAAAACTTGAAGTAAAATTAAGATTCACTCGATCATAGGCATGATAATAAAGGATTGGAATGGCTAGCATTAATCACACCCTTCATCACAAGCGTAATTAAGGAAGTTCTGATGATCCCCCTATCAATTACAGCCGTAATTGTATAGCAGGAGAGTGATCACGCTCTCAACCACAAGCGTGATGAGCTGTAATGAAGAGATGAGGAGTTCACATCCATTGTTACGGCCGTGATTGGTGTCAAATCTTGTTTTCTAAGTCTATCACTCTTCGAGTAACAGGCATGATGGGAGTGGACACAACTATTTTTCTTCAACTATTTCACATGAACCAATATGTGGAACATGTCTTAATATTAGGCCGTGTCTTGAAGTGGTATAATTTGAGTCCTTTGATGAGTTAAGTATAAATATATTGCGACTTTTAGATAGAAAAAAAAGAGAGACATAACAATAGATAGAGACATAGAACACTGGATTAATAACATCATATCACCAACTAACACCTATTCATCCATCTTTGTAGCCATTGTATTTCCATTTTCAGGATAGTTTCTAAGTGTTGTACCGTACTTTCCCCAGAATTACTTGAGAAAGTCGACGAGAATTCATCATTATAAAACTTTCTACAATAGAATTCATAATGGGGTTGTATCTTTCTGCTTGTCTTATGTTAATTTCTTTGTTATTTCTACATTTTGTTATTTCGTCATGTATGAGTAGTCACTAGAACTTGCTACATCAACTTGGTATAAAAAAGTGCTTGAATTACTGAGTTCCTAATATTTGTTTAATTCTGATGAATTGGACTTAATTAATCTAAGTACAGCGTAGTGCACGATATTGACTTAGGCCATATTTCAATAGAATATGTCAAGAGATAATTCTATTGAATAGATCTAATTCATAGAAATATCTTACTCTTGATAATAAAGATATTATTAGGCAAGTTATTGCATTCTTAGGGAAATTGATAAATTAACATGACATTAATGTGATCCAAATTGGTCGTTAATTTAAAAGAGATTCTAATAGACATAATTAGGATTAAATGTAAGTAGTTTCGAGAAGAATGCTTATATACCTATAATTTCCCATAGATAACAAGTATATAGATAAAAAACATATTGATAATATCATACTAAGTAGTGAAGCAAGTCTATATGTTAATCGTTGTAGTGTTAATAGTTTTTGTAACATTTGTGTTGGATAAAAGTTATTGTGGATTAGTGTAGTTTAGCTAGTAAATTAAATAATTTAATCTTTTCATCACTTAATAAATTTAGTCGCTAGTTAATAGGGAGAATAATTGGTACTAGTGTTTGAATCCTTTTTTCAGTGGAAATGTCCTTATACTCATTCATGCTATAAAACAATCAATGTACTTGCCTGTTGAACTGAGTTGAGGATAAAATATAGGTTTATAAATTGTGAAACTTGAAAGCTCTATTTAGAGGCAATCATTGCTATGTATGATTTAATCTAATTATTAGCTTTTACTTGCCTTTTTTTGGTGCCTATATAAGTAAATAGCGAGAAAAAGTGATCACAACACTTTGAAGAACATGATAGACTAAAGGCAAAAGTGCAAATAAATGAAGGAATAAAACCACTTCAATTTGATGAAGTGGGCTATATATTCGAAACATGCCAAAATTTAGAAGCACATTTCTAACTTCATTTGATTAAAATAGTTCCCTGAAGCTTGAACATACCTTAGGACGACTTCTTCCTAATGAAGTTCACATAAGCTAAATGGAGTCCCCCATTCTAGAGCACTATGAAGCTACTACCTCTCTTCAATTAGATGAAGTTGTTCTGTTGAAGCAAAAGTACACAGTATGATTTCAATCTTGCTTATAAATAAGTATACAGTATTCCTATATTTTTAAGTAAATATCTCTACAAATAAACATGAGCAAAATACATTTATTTGTCTAGACAATCATGTCTTTTTTGAGTAGACAAAATAATAACGTAGCGAACTCTTGAATTTTTCATTATTATTAAAACTTTCATGTTCATATTAGTCAAGTTTATTCCTCCCGTTTTTTACTGGCATAATTATTTAAGGTCTTTTCATGTGTTTTGCCTTTAATTGATTGATGTGTATACACTTATTTGTGCCTCATTGATTTTTATATTTGTTTTCTTTTCCTTTTCATTTTTTTCATATTTTTTCCTTTTATTTTTGCTCACTATCTATCTAAAATTTTTCAACTTTTAGAAAAGAAAATAAACATGTTACCATTTTAACTATCTCTTACTCATGAAAGTTTATGAACTCATCTACATACACCAAAAAGTTTGGTTTAAGCAATTTTGCAAACCAAATAAAACCAAGTGTTAATATTCATGGTATTAAATCATTTCTATTTCATCAATAGGTGAATAGAAAAGGTACAAACCAACTCCTTATCACCTTAGTTACCTAAGTTATTGACATAAACATTAACTATGTACATCCTTAAGCCTAAGTGGCTATGTATATGTACTTTTAACAAAAAAAAAAAAAATCGGTTTAGCTTGTACATCCCTTTTCTTATAGTCAAAGCATTAATGAGTACTTCCTGAATCCTAGAGTGGTATTAAGGTGATTAGAGTGTTTAAGGTCTTGTTTAAACTAAACAAGTAAGATTCCTATATTGACATTGAAAATCCTCATGAGCACCTTTAAAGTAAGGATAAGTAGGTTGATAGTAGTTTTACAAGTAGTAGGTTGGGTTACATAGAAATGGGTAAGGTCCTCCATTTAGACATAAAAGATTATTACCCCCTCCTCTCAACAACATGTCACCATCACAACCAGTACGTAAAGGTTTGCAAAAGGCTAGTAGAATGGCATACCAGGATTTTTAATACAGTTTGGTTGTGATTTGCTTTTTACTAGGTATATTGGTTTTCAATTTGGTCTGAAGGTTTGAATTGAATTGAACCGATTTCATATTAAAAGAATAAAAATATCACTCTTCCAGATGCCATACAAGCCTAGCCTAACCTAGACTAAAGTTGAAAAGCACTAGTTTCCTTCCCTTCCTCTTCACACATATGAAGCTTTTTGATCTCAAAATGTAACTGTGCATGTTCATTGTAGTTTTCTAACTAAGGAATTGAGCATTTAATTTTGCTTACACAGCCTTGTTTTATCTATTATCCTAGTATATGGATTTTTACCTTTAGAACTAACTTACAGGTCATGAGAATAATTAAATTTAGAACTAAGAACAAAATATTAGCCATTGGCTATGGTGCTAATGACGTGGTGAATCTTCAAGAAGCACCAATTATGTTTCTAAGATTCATTTTTTATCCTAATACTTGGTTTTAGAAATTAGTAGGCTTTGATGTGATGATGTTTTCTAATGTTGCGATAACTCAATTCCAATTCCTAGAATGTTTTCTTTATCATCTTCAGTGATTATGGTTCAAACCATGAACCAAACCATTCTTTCAATGGTAAAAAGAAAATTGTGAATCAAATCGCATGGTAAAGGTTAAGACTACAATAAGATAGAACCACAATAAAAAGCAAATGGCATTGTGCCTATCCTCACCCGTAGGTATGACTCTCATTGCATGAACTACATGATTTCCTCCATATTCTGATCCATTACACTCCATTGTAACTTAGCTAAAGGTTGAGATTGAAAAAACTAATAAATTCACATCCCTAAAACAAGTTAATGAAATAAGAATCATAAAGAACAACTAGATTACTTAAAAGGAAAACAATGTATAAGTAGCAAAACAAGAACTTCCATAAGCAAACTAATAAGTAAAATAAATGACCAAATTGAACACCAATTAGAGACTTTATACTATTTAACACCTTTCCTTAGTAACTGGGCCAACACTTTAAGTCTAATTTGTTAAGGAGTTGTAGTTCATTCATGTAACAAGCTTCAATGAAATTGATATTCAATTTGCAAACCATGTGACAAACCTAAGGGGAAGCAAACAATTGCTAAGCTTTTCTAAAGTAACATTTATATAGTAAGAACATTACGATTACAAAAGTCTATTCAAATACTAAAGTATAGGAAACCATTATATTAACTAATAATCCGGAACAACATAAAGTTTCTCATTTATTCTCTCCAGTGACATAACAAGCTTATTTGTTCTATCTAACCATCTTAAGTGGTTATTAACAAAAGAACAAATTCACTAAGTCTCTACAAATGTTATGTTTGGATGATTTTGTTCGGTATTTTAGGTCCCAATAGGTAACTATGGGAGTAGGTTTGAATTGGTCATATTTAAAATTAAAGTTAAATAATCAAATTAGCCCTTTTCAATCTTTACGCGAAATCTTATAAAGAATATCATTGTTATGCTTTTCTATTTACTTCTACAAAATGCAGTAATACTTAGATATCTAAGTTTGGTATGTATAACAAAAAGGTATAGTAAAATAAAATAAAATATAGTAGGGTAAGAGAGATAAAGCTAAGATATAAGAGTTTTGGCCTCTAGTAGTATGATAGGTTGATATGTACACAAGTAATTATAATATGAATTTTATAAGATGAAAGATTTGAAAATGATGTTTACCCTTACTTGACCAGTGTACCGGATTATCTACAATAATAATACTGGTGAGTATTTATGAGGTCATTGTTGCAAGGAGAAGGACTCATCTAAGTACTAACTTTTAACCTGCTATTCTAATATAGGTTAATCGAATTGAATGTATAGGGAATTACAATTAAAAGTAACTAGGAGAACTTAAAATAATAACTAACCTAAATAACAAAGGCATAGGCTTATGACATGCTTCCAAGGTAGTGGTAAGGTTATTTTATTAAAATATTAGATATGGTCTTTAAGTGGGTTTTCACGGAATTCACTTAAGTTCAATCATGGGTAGGGCATCTCACTCAATTAGGTAGAGAAAAACCTCTTATCAGTCTCATTTTTTCACACAATCAGCTTAACACTTAATTTTAAACATTTAAATCCATTTGCGAACTAAGTGTTCTAGTTTTAAAAATCAAGGGGTCAATCTCCTCTCAGTTTCAAAGTCAATCTTAATTCACTATAACTACATAAAGAAATGTGAGTACAATGGAATCTCTACTCCCTATCTCCTATTGATCATCAATACTCTACAAACTTATTGACAAAAGTAGGATTTTTCATAATTAATCTCCTCTTAGTCTCATAATCATGAAAACCCATTTAACTTTTAAGGAATTCCTTAAACTAATCTCACTATCTCATGATCGTAAAAACCCATCAAGAGAGTCATTTATAGTATCACAAAAAATTCAAATAGAGCATTAAAGACCAAAATCCTAAACAAATACATGTACCCATATCTAAACTATAATATTTTACCAACTATATCATTTACATTATTAGAATCCTACAAAAGAAAAAAAAAATTGTAGCCACTCATATTTCTAACAATAACACTAAAAGCAAATAGAGAAATAGTAGCAAGTTCCATAGATAACTAAGATAATGAAATATCCAAATGAGAATAAGAGCATAATAAAGATTATAGAGATAAAAAAGCTAAAATCTACTATTAATGTTAAGAAATATGCATATGAATCTCAAGAACAAGTGTTAAACATCATAGAAATAGCAACGAGTAAAAACCACAAAAAGCTCGCAAAAATTAAGCTAAAACCTAAGAAAACCTAATTATAGCTCCTAAAAATTAAGCTAAACAAGAAAAATATTTATTTATTAAAACCTAATCGTGTAAACACACCAATTATTATATTTAAAGCCTAAACATATTACCTAAATATTAACAAACATTAAATACATTCAAAAACATAATATTCAAGTGAAATCACAACCCTAAAAGATCAAAATACTTTTTTTTTTTTTTTTACTTTAGCATTTTCCCTTTTAAAAAAAAAAATTAAACAAACAATGCACACATAAAAGCAAGGAAAGACTTACCTTTGACAAATAGTATACCTACAGGTAGTTCAGTGGTTTTCAACTAGCTCTTCGCATGGAACTAATGGCTTTGAACTCTAGAGAGGTTCTATAAAATTCTCAAGTCAATTTCTAGAAAAACCAAGCTTATTTCCTCCATTAAAACTTCAAATTCAAATTGGTTGATCCCAACACGAAATTGATTAAAACCACCTACTAGTAGCTTTGAGCTCTAGAGAGGTTGTTCTATAAAATTCTCAAGTCAATTTCTAGAAAAACCAAGCTTATTTCCTCCATTAAAACTTCAAATTCAAATTGGTTCATCCTAACACAAAATTGATTAAAACCACTTACTAGTCTTTTTTCTAGGATGAATATAGATTGTGTCACTATTTATCTTATATTGATTTTCTCTAAAATAAGGGAAATTGAAGAGAAAGAGAGTAAATTTAGCATTATGAGCACATAGAGAGTGAAAGTAGCAATTGCATGTGATTGAGAGCTTTGCAATGCTTTAGAGTGGTTTGAATGCATAAGGAGGACTATTAGTTATAATACTAGATCGGGATTATCGCCCAAGAAACTTCCATATCGATGAAAGATCAAATCTTGATAAAAATGGGTAAGTTCATATGTATAGCTTAGTTCTTCTATTTTTAGCCAAAACCAAATGTGTTATTGCACAAATTTATGAAAAATAAAGATGTACACTATCATTAGAGGGTGCCTTTATAGCTGTAGATCAAGTATCTTATGGTATTTTTTGAGAATATCCTCAAATTTTACCAATTAAAACTTAGGTGTAAAATGCACATTTGTTCATGATACCCGATTCTCTCTCTCTCTCTCTCTCTCTCTCTCTCTCTCTCTCTCTCTCTTTTTATTTTATTTTATAAGATTTCCTTAAAAAAAAATTCAAAAATTGAACATATCCAAATGATATTTTTTAATGCACTTTCTATTCTACATTTTTCCTTGATTTTTAGGTAGATCTAATTCAATCAGTAGAATGACTTTCGTACCATATACTAATTTGAAGGGGGTTTCCCCTGTTACAGTCCTATGGGTAGTTCGATATCCCCATAAGCACATTTTCCTTTAACTTGATTAACCTTCCTCCTTAAACTGTACAAGATAATCTTGTTGATAGCTTCAACTTACAAGTTAGTCTGAGGGTAAGCTACAGACGTATAATTCAAGTAAATGCTGTATTACTCATAGAATGCTCGGAATCTATTGTTGTCAAACTGTGGTCCATTGTCCATGATTGTCATAAATGGGACTTCGAACCTTGATATTATACAATTGAAAACAAATGCCTCAACTTTATGTTTGATGATCCTTGCTAACGCCTTAGCTTCTGCCCATTTTGTGAAATAATCTACAACAACAACAACAAATTGTCATTGGGCTATAAACTTTGGAAAGGGTTTGAGTATGTCTAATCCCTTATGGGAAAAAGGCCAATGAATGGATAAGTAGCATAATTCACTAGAAGGCACATGACTCGGCACCTCATGCTTTTGGCAATGTGAACAATGTCAAACAGCAGTTCTTGCATTTCTTTCATGGTCGACCAATGATAGTCGAGTTGTAATGCACGGATATATAAAGTTTGTACCTTCACATGGTTGCTACATACACCATCATGTAGTTCAGATAACATTCGTTGGGCATCTTTTAGGGGAAGGCATTGAAGGTAAGGTTGGGATATGCCGCGTTTGTATAGCTAATCATCCATCAGTGTGTAATTTGCAGTTTGATAAGCTAATCTTAGAGCATCTTTCTTGTCATTAAGGAGGACACCATCTTTCAAGTAATTTACAAGGGGATCCATCTAAGACTTCTCTCTTAGGTAAGGGGTTAGTTCGGAGCTCTACGAGATAATTAATAAACTTTTGTGTAGGAAAAACTCAACAAAGAGTTTATTACTCAAATTATGGAATGCCATATTAGCTAACTTTGACAGTTTGTTGGCAGCAATGTTGTTACTCCTTAGTATTTTATGGATTAAAAAGGACTAAAATTCTTTTGCAAGCATTCGTACTATTAATAAGTACTTACTCGTTTCCTCTTCCTTAACTGTATAACCTCCTTAAACTTGATTTACAATAAGCTATGAATTAGAGAAGACTTTAAGTTTCTCGACATCAACTTCCTTCATGAGCTTAAGTCCGATTATCAGAGCTTCATATTTTTCTTCATTATTGCTAGTTGGGAATTTGAATTTTAAGCCATAATTAACCTTGACATTGTAGGGCCCTTACTGAATAAGGCTCGCACCACTTCCCTCTCTAGTAGAAGAACTATCCACATAAAGATACCATATGGGTTTCTTGGCAATCTTTACATTGTCTTCCTCACCGGTGAACTCGGCTAAGAAATCTGCTAACACTTAAGCTTTCAAGGCTATTTTGGGTTTGTATTATACACTATAGGCACTCAACTCCAAGGTATATTTCATCATCCTTTCGAAAGAGTCTAGGCATTGCAATGCTTGTGACAAAGGTTGATAAGTGAATACTACGATTTGTTGAGCTTTAAAATATGGTTTCGATTTCCAACTGAGTGAACCACTACTAATATAAACTTCTCAATTTTCGTGTATCGATGCTTCGGTCCCTACAAGACATGACTTACGTAATAAACTGGTCGATGCTTCTTGCCATCAATTTTGACCAACATAAAAGAAAATGCTTGGCAGCCAACTGATAGGTATAAAAATACAAATTCTCTCCTAAGATGGGTGTTGAGAGTATCAGGGGTGACGCAAGGAATTCTTTGAGTTCATTGAATGCCCTATCATAATTATCTATCCATTGGAACTCTTTCGGATTCTTTAAAATCTTAAAAAATTTTGTGCACCTATCTATGCTTCTCAACACAAACCAGTTAAGGGTGGCTATTCGCCTGGTGAGTTCCTATACCTCCTTGACAGTACGGGGAGATTTCATGTTTGTTATTGCATCAATCTTTCTTGGGTTGGCTTCAATGCCATGCCGAGTGACCATTTACCCTAAAAACTTTCCGAAAGTAGTGCCAAAGATATACTTTTGCGAATTGAGCTTCATGTTATACTTCATTAGAGTAATGAATGTCTCCTTAAGATCAACAAGATACCAATCCTCTATTGTGCTTTTCATGACATGTCATCGACATATACTTCAATATTGCGATGGATCTAGGGTTTGAACATCATAGTGACAAGCTTTTGATAGTTTGCACCAACGTTTTTTAGCCCAAAAGGCATCACCATATAACAATATGTCTTAAAATTAGTGACAAATGACGTGTGAAATTTGTCTTCCTTATCCATTTTGATTTGGTTATAGTCGGAAAAAGTAACCATAAAAGAAAGCAACGTATGTTCAACTATTAAATTAACCCTCTGATCAATTTTCTATAGCAGGAAGCAATCCTTGAGATAGGACTTGTTAAGATCCGTGAAGTCTATGCACATGCACCATTTGCCGTTAGACATCTTGACTAGTACACAGTTGGTTAGCCAAGTCAGATAGGGCTCTTGCTAAATAAATCTTACCTTTAAGAGTTTTTAAACTTCTTCTTCTATGGTTGCCTGCCTCTTGGGGGTGAATTACCTTTTCTTTTGTTAGATCACTTTCATGCTTGGATTAATCTGGAGTTTGTGTACTATAACGTCTCTAGAGATACCCAACATGTCTGAATGGGACCATGCAAATATATTAGCATTGTCCTATAAGAAGTTAATTAAACTTTGACAAATGTGTGCCGGCAAGGGTTTCCCTATCTTGGTCATTTTTCCTAGGTCACCTCCTAAAGAAACTTCCTCAGTTTCATTCTTGGCATTGTCTATGTTGACTGACTTTCCTTCTAGACAAGTTTGTACTTGAAAAACCTCTTTACGCCTTAAAGCCCTTATGTATAAAGACCTTGCTAACTATTGATCCCCCTTTACATAAATTAACTCCCGTGAGAGTGAGGAATTTGGCTTTAAGATAAGTAATTGAAGGGATGAGGTCGAATAAGTATTGACACTACCAACCTATGATCATATTGTATGGGGACCAACATTTGACAACAAGAAAATCCACTTTGTCTTCTGCAACATGCTCGTCATCCCCAATCTTGATGGGTAAATAGATTACTCTGGTTACTTGAACGGGTTGATTGTTGAAGGCGTATAAGTCATAGTGGTAAGTTCTCAATTGTGCTTTGATCTTGGGTCTCATCTGATCAAAAGCATGTTGAAAAATAATATCTATCAAACTTCTAGTGTCAACGAGAATTTTCTTGATGTCAAAGTTAGCAATTCTCGCATTAATGACAAGTATGTTATCATGCGGCCTTTAGATACCTTCAAAATCTTCCTCCGTAAAAGAAATCGCATTATCGATTTTGACCTTCTTGCCTTAAATATTACAAACATAATTTACAGCATTAATCAAACTCGAAGAGCTAAATTAGCTTATAGTAGAAGGTCTACCGACAATAGTATTGATTATCCCATTAAGTGCTCTACCAGTATTCCCGTCTCTTACATCTTTCCCAACAACATTTGGCTGGGTGGCATTCTCCTGGTTTTTATGTCTCCTTTGGGATGGTCTCGATATTCTCGACATCATGTGCAAGAAACTTGTACAAGTGCCCTTGTTGGATTGCGTCCTCAATTGCATTCTTGAGTTGGTTGCATTCATATGTGTTATGGCCTTTGTCGTGATGGAAATCGTAGTATTTGTTAGAATTTCATCTTGAGGGGTTTCCTCTCATTCTTTCTAGCCACTGCAATATGCCTCTCTATTCACATATCTCCATTAATATATCTAAAATTAGACGATTAATTGGTATATGGGATAAATATGTCAGAATTCATGGTCACTTTCTTTTGGCATTGGAACTTTGATTGTGGTCCATCCTGAGTTGATTTTTTGCACTTCTCCTTTTGTCATTTTTCCTATCTCTTCTATTTTGATCGACTTCTCACCTAGCCTTTATATTGTCTTCTTGTCAAACGTAGGATGTGGCCTTGGCTTTGAACTTAGCAAAAGTTCTCTGATTATTCTTTGGAAGAGACTTGAAAAAGTCTTCATAGGGCTTAACTGCATCTATGACAGCATTGAGGGCTACAATCATGTCCAATTCTAAAATTTGAATCATCTTAGCCATAAACCTAGCTAGATAATCTCTAATAGACTCGTTTGATCTCTGTTTTATTATGTTAAGGATTGAAGAATCCTTAATAGAAAGCTTACTTGCAAGGAAGCGTTGAAGGAATACTTCTGCTAGTTTTTCAAAACACGAGATAGTGTTCGGCTTCAGGTGTTTAAACTACGTACTTGCCGCATTCCTTAATGTTGAAGGAAAAGCTTAGCAGGCCACAACATCACTTAAGTTATGCAACTTGGGAAAAGTGTAGTAGTACTCTAAATGATCCTTAAGATCTTTTGTTCCATCATAAGTTTCAAACTATGGCAACTTAATGTGCCATGGTATAATCTCCTCCAAAATCTCAGGGATGAAAGGGCTCTTCTTAATTTAGAACTATTTACTCGTTGTAATAGGGGTGCTAAAATGTAAGGGTCCAATATGGTGCATTTGCTATGGTTGCTTACCCTTGTTGACTTTTTTGAGTGCAGGAGCCTAAGGTCCCATTGTAACTTCGGCTTATTTTTTTGGCAATTCAAGTGAATAGATTGAGTCATCACTATTCTTGGTGCTGTGATTGTCATGTTCCTTGTATTAATTTGGATGGGCATTACTATGAAGGAAATTAAGGATCTCTTCATGTTTTTTGTTTAATTCTTGGTTTTCTTTAGCCAAGTTGAGGCAAAGCTGCTCCAACTTAATCAAACATTGCTCATCGATGTGCTTACTTCCCCCTTTAAGGTGATAGGATGAAGTTTCAACCTGTACTCCTAGTTAATCTAATTCTTGCCATGTGGATGGGCAAGAAAAAACAGATGGTACTAAATGTTATTATGTGGTTTTGGGTTAAAACACTTGTCCTGCAAAGAAAGAAAAAGCTTTTGGTATAGGGGCTAGTCCAATGTAGCCACTTTAATGCCTAACTCAATAAATGAGTGTGGGAGAAGATTGAATAAGTAGTTAGGAATTGTTAGATCCCCTTTACAGTGTTTCTTCCTCCTATTTATAAGAGAATGTTGAGTGTCCAAAGTAGCAGTTAATTGCATGATTATTGGAACACATGGAAACCTCTTGATTAGACGTATTCCTAAAATATATGAATAATAAGTAGTTATGTAATATAACTATTCACGCCACTTTTTTTAAATTCAAATCATTGGTCGAGAGTCAAGTTACCCGACGTACTAATAACCGAGTAGACGAATGAGTGAAATTCGACTATTAACACATGGCATGATAAGACAGACCTTTATAACCACTAAAGATTGCAACAATAGTATCTAATGCTAGTTGAAAATAAGGTGACTTTAAAGCATCAAAAGCTATATATGCATCGAAAAACCATTTAGCAAATCCCATGTTTGCTCTTTGAATAGCTTATTTACCAACTACTGTGCTTTTAATACTTGGTTGGGACAATGTAGTAGTGTTCTTAACCATATATTTATCAATCTCAGCCTTTCATTTTTGTTTTGGTGGCTTTGATGAAGGATTTAACTCTTTAACTTCATCATCTTCAATTTTAGTATTCCAATCTTCATCCTTTTGTTTAAAGAACTTAAGATATTATGCCATTTTCTCTCAAACTTCATTTGGAACCTTTTTGTAGGGTGCTATGCTATTGTGAATCCCTGCTAAGTGATATTTCATCCTATTGATCTTTCCACCATGATAGTTAGATCCATAATAAAGACATATGAACACTTTCTTTCCTTTATCATTGGTGGAAAAATTAAAATGCTCCCAAGTAGGATCATTCGTTGAATGAACAGTAGTAAAAGATGATTGGCTACTTTCCATTCCCTAAACAAAATATATAGATAGTTTAGGAATTGAAAAGAAATAGTAAATGTAGATGTAAGTCAATTATGAAGATATCGAGACACAAGTTCACGCCTTAAAAATTATCAAATAAACATTATGTCATCTGAATCCTTGTACATAATTAAAATAGAATAAATCAGTAAACAATTATTTGTACACACTTTCATCGTGTAAAATACACTAAACAAAGTGGGTATGTTGTATAGTGCACACATGACAAGTAAGCAACAAAGCATTGCTTTGTAATGCTTTCTCTCTATCTAATAATTAATTCATTCAACAGCATGGTTTTGGACATTTGGTACTATGATGGCAATTAAAAAATTAAAATTTAATCACTAGTTTACAATAAGGATAAAGGGGCTTAATAAAAGTTTACTTACGTTACATACATTTATATTGTCACATTGCCTATAATAAACAATATAAATATAAATTACTAATATCTAATAACTAAAGAAAATGAAGATATAATACAAATAGTGGTCGGAGTCTACAATGTGAACATGACATGGCCTATGGGTATAAAGATTAAAAAGCTTTTTATCTGTTATAAATTTGCAACAATACAAGAATAATTATTTATATTATATGATAAAGATAATAGAAGACAACATGATAAGGGCATGAACTAAAAATCATTATGTACAAAACATTAACAGAGTGGATTAAGTAGATGTTTATAAAAGTAAATTTAAAAACTTTCAATAGAAAACAAATATTACCTTGTAGAAAGGTTGAAGCTTTGACTATCATTCGAGTCTTGTCTCTTGAAGATAAGAGTTAAGTTTTAGCTTTTAATGTGGTAGTTTACTCTCCAACTTTGGGAATGATGAAGAAGATAAAAGATAGGTTTTGAATTTTGTTTACTTTACTTTTACACTTAGAATTTTAGCTTTTGTCTTTAAGGGTTTTTTTTTTTCAAAAAATATTGGAAATGTCAATTTAGCTTACATTATGTACATGATCGACTTAAGCTTTTTTTTCTAAAAATCCCATACCATTGTAAAAGTGCAAAGTGTGAATTGCAAACCATTTTTTTTTTTTTAATTATAGTGATGCATCTAAACCCATTAGACCCGACTAAGTTGTCCAGGTCATGGTCAAATTGGCTAGGTTAAGCAGGTTTGTCCAGGTCAATTCAAAAGGGTTTTGCCTTATGGACTAGCCCATTTTAATGGTTGGCTCTAGTTAAATTAGGTTGAACCAACCAGGCAAATTTGGGTCTATAACCATGGTTTTTGGAGGGATTTCCTTTTGTCATCAAGTATAAGCTTAGCAAGACATATGTGGTTACCAACACCTTATCTTAAAGACACACTCTTATTTCTAACCTTCAAATAAGATTACTAGGTTTTGGAAGGATGAAGGAGTAGTACCTACAAGATCCTCATTTTTATCCTATTTATGTAAACTGTATAGATGGATGAAGGGAGGATGAATAATTTGTAGAGGATGGGTATCTATTCTAAGGTGGTAAACAATGTGTGCTAACCTGTTCCCTAAGGAAATTGTTGGTGAAGGAAGCCTATGGTAGAGGACTCTCCAAACACTTTAGAGAGAAAAGAACTTTTAAGCTATTGAGAACTAGATTCTTTTGCCTTAATATGAGAAGAGATGTTCATTGTGTTGTAGAAAGGTGTGTAATCTATAAGAGAGTCAAACGCCAAGCTGAGTAAGGGAGAGCAATACCTCTATCTGTCTCAACCAAACCTTGGGTTGAATTGAGTTGAAATTTGTTTTCGGTCTTTCCTAAAATGAATTGTGGCAAAGACTCTAAAATGGTTATCATAAACAAATTCAGCAAGATGGCACACTCTGTACCCTACACTAAGACTAATGATGCTTTGGCTATTTCCTCCTCTTTCTGTAGGAAATCATCAGATTGTATGACATACCGAGAAGTATAGTTTTGGATAGAGACTTAAAGTTTCTAAGTTACTTTTGGAAGATACCCTAACACCGGTTAGGAACTAAACTACTCTTCAGTACCTCCTATCACGCATAGATTGATGGCTACACTAAGGTCATCAATTATACCTTAGGTTTTCTACTCTAAGCTATCATGGGAAGGAACTTGACTAATGGGATGTTTGCCTGCCTATGATAAAGTTTCTTACAACCAAACTATTCACAGTACCACAAGCTAAACCCCCTTTGAAGTCATATATGGTTTCAAGCCCAAGCTACCCCTCGAACATGTATTAGTGCCAAAACTTAACCAAGAAGACTTAAAGGCCAAAGATCAAGCTTAGACTCTCCATAGGATCTATCAAAGGGTCATTAAACAATTAGATCAAGTTGCACACAGATTAGAATGAAAGCAACAAGGAAAGAAGGTAGGGAAATTTTAGCCCAATGATCTAGGTTGGTTGCACTTTAGCTGAAAACAATTCCTGAACAAGAGTGAGAACAAGTTGTTTACCAAGCTGAAGGACCATTCAAGATAATCCAAAAGATTAACAAAAATGCATATCTATTAGAATTACTTGAGGACTATGGATTGTCTAATGTGTCCATCATTACCAACTTAAGTCCATATCACCCTAAGCAAGAGAGCCACCTAGATTTGATCCTAAATTCCAATCAAATTGGAGGGGATGATAAGAATTAGCTAATTGGACCCCTCACCCAAATCCGAGCTTGAGGTCATGAGAGCATGATGTGTAGAATTCTTACCTCTCACTTGAGTACCAAGGACTCTAAGCTACTATTTGGACTAAATCTTCCTTAGCTCTACTTAATTTGAACCATACACATTGACCTCGATTATGGAATATTGACCTAGAGGAGAGCCAAGCGACCTCTCCAACAATTTGGCAATTTTTTCCAATAGCTTAGCCACCTTAACCCTAAGGTATCTATTGAGGTCCATAGTGTTTAACTGAATGTCGACGTGTTCTAAAGAATTAATCAATGATACTTGACTACTCAAAAACTGAAACCTAAGGTCCCCATGAGTTGCCAACCAATTTGAACTTAGTTTTACCTAGTGAAGCCACATCTACTTTAGCTACAATACACATCTTCTGACATCCGTACCTATATAGATGTAAGCTGCATATCCCCTTTGTATATTATGGATTTACCCCTTTCCCAATACATTCTCTTTAGTACTTTGCTATTTTAGGAAATGTATCCATTTTTGTAAAATTATCTTAGCTTAAGTGTTACCCTAAAGTTTCAAGTATAAATACCTATTATTTTGTAAGCCACAACAAATGATCATCAATACAATATGTTGCATTTTCCACTTAAGCTTGTTGTCTTTGCAAGTTTACCTTACTCTTATCTTATTCCTTGAGCAAGCCTATATAGCGAGTGACCTCATTAGCTACTCATGTGACACATCAAGCTAGCTCTTGAGAGTAGTTGTGGTGAGTCATATCAAAAGCCAACTCTCAGTTGCTTACTTCACTTTACTAATCTATATCACAAATCTTCTACAGGTTTGGACATACCTCAATATAGTGGTGCTTGTCAATTCTTTACATGGCATATCTAGTAGGATGTTGTCTACTTACTCAAAATGATCTTCCTACTCATCCTCAGCCTCTTTGCCCTTATCTCTTGAGTATTACGCTGCCACATTGATTTCACCTAGGAAAGCATTGGCAGTTAGGGAAGGTAGGTCCAAGAAATTGACAATCTTCAAGTTCAAGTTGGGGTAATGAGCCAGAATCTCCCCATAGATTTACCTCCCCGCCTTCATCATGATCCTACTTTGCTCATTGTCCCATTACTTGCTTACTATAATCTTCTTATAGATCTTCCCCTTAATGGCTACAGTGATGACATACCCATTCTCTAAGGCTACAATACAAGACTGCTAACTTGCTACCTCTCATTCTAACCATTAAACCCTCTCCTCCAAAGATGCCAACCGACTAGAGTGCTCCTTACTCTCCATATTGGAGGTAACGGATGCCATTTTTAGCCTCTCAACCTCCTTAGTGAGATCAGTAACCTTACCCTTTTCTTTCTCTAAGTGGGCCTTACTCACTTTAAGCGAGGTAACTAAGGTGACAACTTTGCTCTTCTCTACCTTGTTAAAGCCAACTCAGCCTTTGCAACAGTTGCCTCCTCCTTGGCATGAGCTATTGTCACGCCTCGAACAAGAAGAGTCATAATAGTCCCACCATGTAAACTAATCTAAGATAGAAACTGACTTCACAGCTGCTATCGTAGACGTAGTTCACACAAGGCGTACAACTCAACCAGCTTGAAACGTCTGTTCTGACACCTGTTATTAACCAAACATGTGGTAGAGCTTTTATAAGTTACTTATTCTATACAACCTACTATTTAATATCATAACAGTATTTAAACAAACATTTCACGTCCAAAGGTAAAGTTTACAATCAGAGTTTGTTAAAAACAACGGGTTTTACGGTCTATATACAATAAGTTAGAAAACTAGTGGGCTCCTAGGGAATTCCCAATTAGTTTTCCTCAAAACTTAAAGACAAAGCCAAAAGATCAGGTTCAGTTAAATTCCTCGATCCTCACTTTCCCACACAGCAGCACACTAACCTAGGAACGGTGGTACTTGAACATCTTGCCTTCACTCAACACCTACAAAAGAGTCTGTAGGGATGTGAGCACAACTAGCTCAGTAAGTGGGGCGGAGTCAGAAGAGTACTATACAATCACAAATAAGGTTAATAATAATGATGAAATGCAATGCAATCACTCAAATGAAACATCGCACAGTGTTAACCGGTCCACTGTGAGGTTAGAGAAATTTCATCTGCTCCAACCCAGATTGAGGAGTTTCATCGCGACTCAAGTTAGACCAAACCCGGGCTTGTGCAATGGAGAATACCCTCCTCTCATGATTGCCTTCGAACCACGGCCCCCATTTCAATTAGTTCGACTAAGGATGGGAAAATGACCATTTCAGCTATCCTCATCGAAGGAAGTCGGTATTTGGCCTAACACTCTTAATCATTTTCCCCTAATGAGTGATTATGTATGTCCAATTACATTTTAGTCGAATAACCGTTAGTGTTAATCAAGGGTGACCAACAAGTTCACGCAATATGGAATCCATGCAAATATGCAGAACAGCACACCAAGGAGTTGAACTCCTGTCACAACTGAGTATCATTCACATACATAGCATGCGCATAATCATCTAACTACAAACACAATCAGAAGTACTCTTGGGTCTCCGAATACTTTAAATAGCACCCAAACAGCGGTGAAGCCACAACCCCAACTTACTTGTTTAGACATTCGCTATTGCTGACTTGAATTATCAACCGTCTTTGTATTGGAAGGTCCTAATTATACAAAAAGCCTAAATTCAGTTTTCGTAATAATTACGAAAACATTAAGGTTTTATCTAAAATGGTTATATATATATATATTATTTCCATAATATACCGTTATGTTATCACTATATATCGAATTAAATTATTAATTATTGATACTGTACATCATATATACTATTACGTATTATATATCGTTTCGATCGTATCGAAATGTACTTTTTATTTATTAATTCACGTTTTAATTCCGGTAAGGTTACCGAAATATGTATATTCTTGAATATGATATAGTCTTGAGCTAATTTACTTAAGGTTGTCCGATTTCAACTAAATTAGTGTCATTGGGTTCGTATAGACGTAACGACACGTCTTATGAATCCCGTTTCTAGAGATGGCTTTTAACGGGTAGTTTGAGTTTTTAATACAATTATACATAATTATATAAAAATGATCGTATTATACGTAATTTACATTATTGAATTATATTTTATCTAATTTGTCCTTATGTTGTAACAATATGAGTATTATTCAATTCTAATACACCTAAAGTGTATCTCGATCAGAAAACATTAATAAATAAAATAAAAATCTCCATTAATCCAATCTGATCAGCAATCCTTTATATAGTTTTTATTTAATTATTTAATTCATTTAGCCTATTAATATTACAAATACACCCTGACTTGTAATTTAAGCTATTTTACTTAATAAATTTGTAATAAATAGTTCGGGTTACCAAATAATTCCCCGAAAATTTCTATAGGATTCTAAAAATATAGGAAATTTAGTTATCACTTGGTTTTAAGTTTCCGACTTATTGCCTATTTTTTTATATTGACAATTTTACCCCTAAATTATGATAAATTATTCAGTTATAATTCTTTTAGCACCAAATTAATTTCAATCTAACTCAATATTGTTACTATTTATTATAGATTAGTACATGTCCATTTCATCAATTAATTTCATAATTTCCCATTAAATTCATAATTTCAACCTATTTTCGAGCTTAAAAATGCAATAAATATTAAAATTATTCAAATAAAAATTTGGGCTATGTGGCAATTACCTATATATCATACACATCCTACACAAAAATTTTCAGCTAGAAACAACATCATATAGTACATTTATTTCACAAATATAAATTCGGGTGAATTACAGATTTCTTAATAAAGTATATTAAATATTATGAATTTTTCAAAAATAAAAATATCACATGAAAGCATGTCTAAAATAACCTAAGTACAATTTTTTTCATAATTTTATGGGCGGATTTACTATTTTTTTAGAAATTATTGAAAAACATGATAGGAATTTGACCTTGGTGTTCTTGAGTGCTCCGGTGGCCGGCGGCGGTTAGGTGGTTGTCGGAACGCCTAGACGCTGGGGGTACTCCTTGGTGGTGGAGTGGCGTAGTAGCAGATCAAAGGAAACCCTAAGAACTAACTTTGCTCGGTAATTGTTCTATTTTTTTTTTCTTTCTTTTTTTATTTTCTACGATTTTTTCTAATTTTTCTTTCTAAGTATTTCTGATTCCAAACTGCTAAAATTTTCTTATCTAAAGGTATTGGCTTTTTATAGTGCCTCCAAGTCGGTTAAGGGATTTTTTTTAATTATTTTAGATTTTTCTTTTTATTTTTCCTAAGCATGAGGCACCCTAATGTTATGAATTTGCTTTTTGAATCAGCATTCCTATCCTATTTTCCTACCATGCATCATTGTCCAGCAAATCTCCAATGTATTTGATCAATTTTCCTTTTTCTTTTATTAAATAATTGCTTAAATATAGATATTATATGTTAGAATTAGTAATTTAATTAATATACAAATTTATACCCTATGTAAATAACATGTGAAATATATAACTTTACTCATATAATTAAGTTTCTAGCATATCTTTTATTTTTAGGATATGTTCTAAAGTTAGTTTCATGAATTCAACACAAAATATATATAATTACATAATTTAGGGTTAATTTACGGGTATAATTATTATTTATACCAGGTATACTGGTAAAATTACGTGTATTTTTATATAGTAAATTATACTATATTATCTCATTTTATAGCTCAATTAACTTATCTTTAAGTTCTTTTTGCAATCTAAGTTCAATTTTAGGAGTTCCGAACATTTTAGTACTTTATTAAATATTCCAATTTTTAAGGGCAAAATTGGGATTTCGGATCATTATTACTAAAATCTAACTACACTGTAATATCTCAACTAACTTTTTTATTGTAGTCGTAAAGTTTGGGCTCAATTGGATAAGTTTTCCTGAAAGCCCTAAATCTAAGCTCGGTTGTCCTAAACTCAATTTTGGGAGCTTATAGCTTCCTTAGCCTCAACTATGTCTACTTGTTGCAAGGGAATACTTAAGTAAACAAAGAACCTAAGTAAAGAAGTAGACGACAAAGTGTATCTTCTTCTTCTTAGGGTTCATCTTGTCAAACATAAGAACCATGTATGCCTTAGTTTGGAAACAAAAGCAAATTGTTAGAAGAATAGCACAAAAACAAAGCTTTAAATTAGATTTAGCCACACTTACCTCATGCATCTTGCCACAAGTGAGCCTTGTTGCTCTGTCCCTAATGGATATAGTAAACACCGTGTCTAAAACATTAATGTCCTCTAATACGGATTAGGGGAAGATCCTCTTATTGACCTTCCTTTCCTTAGGCTCCTATTAGTGTAACGAGCCTACTACTTAGGATGAAAGATCTCCTCTCTACCTTCCAAGTTCACTAAGGTCATCCCTTTAGTTACAGTGGCGACCTATACCTCAGCCTGTAAGGTAAGAACCATAACAACCTCAGTATGAGGCACTTCCTCCCAAGCAACGACTCCTCGATCAAAGGAGGCACTTGCTCTTCCTCGAAACCAACACCGATACTAACCTTCCCTTAGACAACATCAATCCCTATTTCAACAGGACCCTTAGAAACTATGTCCTTAACATTCTTAACGTGAAGACTTTTCAAGCATCCCTGAACCTCTTTACTGTCCTAACCCCTCTTCTTTAGCCTCTTTTCCATCATAGGCCTTTGGAAACACAAGCAAAGATGACTTGACCCTTCAACGGCTTGCTTATCAATACCCCAGGCCTTCTTTTTCTCTCCCTTTCTAACCTTGGAAGTAGCGTCATTCACTTCCTTCTCCATCCTCTTCACCTTAGCATTATCTAGTAAGGCAATCACATTCACAGTAGCCAATTTTCAAGCTACAAGAAAAAACAAGAAAAGGAGTTAGTTAAATATCAACAAACCTTACTAAGTTCTAACTCTTCCCTTAAGGTATTTCTCCTTGAGCATAGCAGATTAAGCGGCACCTTGGCACGAGACCAACTAAAGCAGCACACTAGACAATAGAAAAGGACCTATAACATGGGCAAGAATGTCATGCCCTATATTAAATTTCTATATAAATAACAGCCGCATTCTAAGGCTAACATTTCCTCATTTACCATTGGTCCAATTACTCGACAACCACCTTAAGGTCATATTGGCCAAGATCATCTTTAGGCATAGTCTAGATAGGTTTCCTCATTGTGTCTAGAAGTCAAATCCATACTTTGACCTGATGACCACATAGTTATCCTTCCAGCCATGGGCCTTAGAAGATAACCCCTCGAAAAGCCATTGACTTGGATAAGTTGATAAATAAATTCAGCTGGCCTTATTCTCATATTGAAAAAATAGTAAGACCATATTGACATCAACCTTTGAAGGAACCAGTTACATAATGCCTTAAAGGTCACCAATCATCTAATTGAGTTTAATGCAAGTTGGGATTGGCTCAAACAATGGCATACAAAGAACTCCATTAGTAAATCTAAGAACAAAAGTTGAAACCCATATTCAACCTATGTGTAGTACAAGAAAAGCTCTTATCCCATACATTAGGGCGCTCCATCATCCACACCAAGACAAATAACCACCCAATTTGGAGGACAATACGCATTGGCAATGATACTAAACTCGATGTTGGGGAGGTCATTAGGACCTTCACCTTCCCCAGCTTCCAAGTAAAGCACTTCAATTGCCTCACCTTCTTCTCCATTATTTGCGTAGTCATTATAAGGAATCCTTCTAATCATCTCCCATCTATTAAAAATGCCTTGTGCTTGAGAGCTAAAAACCTTATTCTCCACTATCATGTCACTACCACCTCATGCTACCATTGGGAGGGCAGTGGAGTACCCTCTTTAGTAAGACCAAAATTATTGATCTCATGATAAAGATCAAGGGAAACGCTACTTGAGCTTAATGCTTTGTCCATAGTTGAAGAAAGCTTGAAAAGTTCCTTTGAAAGTGAAAAGTAAATGATGGAAAAAGGTGAAAGGAAAGAAGGAAGTGCAGAAAATTCTCTAGGACAATGTATGAAGACTTCTTGAAAGCGATGTACAAAAGTGAGAAGGGGAAACAAACACCTTAACCTTATTTTTATTAAAGAATAGAAAAGTGAATTGAGGGATATCAAGAAAGGAGTGCCGTGAAATCACCCATGATAGGAACAAACCAATTGTGCTACCCATCACATCTGTCACGTCCCAATTTTACCACACGCGCTTCTACGTCCCTAATACATTAGTTATGCACCAAAATTCAAATTCTTACTTCCTTTAGAAGTTAGAGGCCTTTTTTATCCATAAAAGAAAACCTTTAAGCCCTTAAAATGCAACTTTAAGTTTGCTCCCTATTTAGCTTAGCTCGATGTTCTAAGCTGGTCATCCAACACAGCCACTTTGAATTAGGAGAATGCTCTAAGTTAGATCACTGTTTCAAAGTGAGCTTAGATCAAACCTAGAAGGCCTAACTATTAACCTACTCTCCTCATAACTCCCCATTAACAAGAGTTGGGGTGGGGGGGGTGGGGAGGAGGGACGATAAGTTTTGGTAGGTAATTTTAGACTTAGGACCTTTAGGCCCAATTTGACCTTGCCTCCGTTAGTAACCAACCAGAAGGTTTAGACTAATGTGAGCCTGACCTACCTTAGATGGCATGAAACTAATCCTTTATAAAGTTAAGCTCGTTTGGCCTTATATGGATCATGTTTCCAACATGCACCTCTCCTTCCCTCAAGCTTGCTAACTTAATCCTAGGGTTACATGACAATAGAGAGACCCTTAGGTCTTAGGAGACTTTATGCTCATCATAACTCTTCTGAGCCTAAGAGATCTCAGCCTCTTATCCAAGTCAGCCCTAGACTTTCCTTAAAAAGAATCCCTCATGCAAATACACTTTTCATCTTGAGAAGACTCCAAATTAGGAAATTGCCAACTTAAGAAGATGCAACCTATAGGAACACTTGTTAAAAATATCTTGGCCCTTTCTCTTTTAAATAGGGGATGAGGTCACCAAGCATGCAAACTTGACTAATTTGACTATTACTCTACCAAATTTTCTCTACAATTCTAACTTAGACATGGAGTGTCCATGCTAAAGCTACTTTTAGTGTGTTTTTGTAGGTCTTACTAACCAAGAGCATAAGGACCAAGCCCTGATGCCCAAGAAAGAGGCCTAGTTAACCCCGTCTTCATCTCTAGTAGAGTTTCTAGTCAAGAGTAACTTATCATATGTATGGTGAAGATGATAATTGGGCAATATGAAATGTAAGTGAAAATGATGTGCCCCAATAAGTTTTAAGGTACAATCTCTAAGCGTACAAATATACAATTACCCAATATATGAAATTTAACCTTATTTAACATGTTTAATAGACAAAGGAAATATTTTTATTTATTATGTGTGTAGAAACTCATGACATAAAAGGGATATGAACAATTATTAATTAAAAAAATTCTAATAAATAACTAAATTATTTTTTTTTTCAAATTCCTATAATTAGTATCACTCACAATGATAAGAATCAAAGGAGGATTAATTAGATGTGTCGATATTACTTAAGATGATCTAATTAATGTGATCATTACAATCAAATAAATTCCATTGAGAAGAATTTGTTGAATATTGTTAACCATTTAGATGGCTAAAGGGACCCATTTGAATGGAGATTGAGATATGAAGACCCAATTGGATTCCCAACATTGATTTGTTTGGAAAGAGAATGATCAATCCATAAGTCATGCAAATGAGACCTTGAGCTAGTTAGATGGAACTTCTGGCATGCAAGTTAGTTTGATGGAATCCTAAAGGTAGTCGGATGGGCCCTTAATCGTCTATAGTTCCACACTCCTTGTAATTTTAGACAGTTTCTCAAATCTTATTTTAGACTTGATTTACTCCTTGGTTTATTTATAAGAGCTTGTTACCTTGATTCCCATTATCTCCCTCCAGTTTCTAGAGATTTACTGTCAAATTTAATTTCTTTTTCAACTTGTGGAACTTTTGTTATACAAATAAACCCTTTGTACCTTGCTTCTACTTACCCTCAATAACTTGCTCCCTTGTGACTTTAGCTGCACTTATGGGAAATATAAACAATCTTTTATGCACCTATCCTATGAATGTAAGTATTTTCAAACCTACCATAAACCGCTCGCATATTAGATTGCTACAACCTCCCTAATCTTATGTATGTAGCATTTGTTGGTACTACATCACAACTCATCTCATCTGCATACTTTCCTAAGATAAAGGATAATTTTACCTACTTATTGACATGGATAGCCCCTTTCTCAACAAACTAGAGCAAGTTATATGACTTAACATGAGGCATAGTCCTCTAGCCTAAATCATGGACTAAAGTAATAGAAGTAAAAAATATGTATGATTGCTTCTATTAAGAACATATATTTTTCTTTACTAAGCAATAAGTATGGAACAAATTTTAATCTTTACCCATTTCATTCTAAAGTATTAATAATCAAATCATATCAAATGACACCAGACATAACTCTCCATTCCACTCCATTAGTGATACCTTATTCACCATCAAACTCTTTCATATATGCCTCTACATCTTTTACATTCTCCTCTACTTCCTCTTTACTATCTCCTATGATGTTTTAGTTATATCAGTGACTTATATCATAAAATAATAATGTGTTAGGTTTAAAGTCAAATTTAACATTTCAAACTATCATGGTCTTAAAGTATAGCTAATGATCATTGTTTGCTACTAGGCCAGTGCCTAAAACAATCATCAACACTATTAGAAGCACTATTGCCAACACTTACAAGCACCACTATCTACACTTAGCCACTAAACCTATTATCAACAACTACTACACCAAAAACCTTAACACATTAGAGTCACAACTAGCCACCATTAAAACTTCATTAGTTGTTATCAACCTTCTCAACATCAACTATCATCAAACCCTTATTAGCTACCATCAACCCCCTCAACATCAGCCACCATCAAACCTTCAATATTGGCTACAACATTAGCCATCAACAACCAATTTCAACCCATTTCAAGCCCTAGCTCCTCATAACAATCACTTGTATGATCATTTCAACCCATTTTGAAACCTTAACTATAGAGACCAACCACTACTATAACCAATTTCAATCTAATATAAAATTCAACCACTATAATTTACTAAGATCAACCAACATCGAGCCACCAAGTTCAACCTATATGAAATCTTTTAACACAATGATTTAAGGTTGTTGGTGTTCTATATATTAAGAATGATTAATAGTTAATTTATAGTCATCTTGTCCTTCTTTCTTGTGTCCTAGAAAGTAAATCAATGAATTAATCATTGTCATGTCTAAATTTATCGTCACATTACTTATATTTCTTACTCCAATACTTATCTCTATCAAAATGAATGGTAAGAATGATTTTCAATGAGCATGCATGATTTAAGCCTTTTTTAGTGGTGAAGGACATCTTAAAATTCTATTCGATTTGTCTCCTAAGGAGATAGATGGTAAATATGCTGAACGGAATTAAATTGATCAATAATATCTTCATTTGTTATTAAATCCAAATTTGCACTTTTGACCGTTATTATTTAAAGAATATAAATTAAATGTATAATATAGAGTTGTATTGGCTCTATAAAAATGAAAGATATTTTGATAGGTATTTATGAGGAGTAATTTTTTTTTAGTTTTATTTTCTTTCCTATTCTCTTGGTAAATTGTTTGTAAATGTAACAATATACTTCTAAAACTAATAGGTTGCCACTTTTCACTTGCATCACTAGATTGCTGAAAAAACATATTAAACAACACAGCCCGGTACAATACAGTCATCCCAATTAATATTATGAGTTGAAAACAGAACATCCTTCGTGGAAGAGAGATGGCTGCTACATAAACAATAGACAACGAGCAAAACACTGAGTTTGGAGTTTGCAGAGCAGAACTGAGACTGAGAGCGATGCAGTGAATTGGAGTATCCACCAGTCTTTGTAACAATCACTAGTAGCAATGGGAGCTCGTTGCTGCAAATTCTCTCTCTGCTGGTTCCACTCTCACCTCAAGCCCTCCGTTCCCAACTCCGACGACCTCGGTCTCTCTCTCTCTCTCTCTCTCTCTCTCTCTTACATAAACGTCACCATTTACATGCGGATGAAGATTATATTATCAATGATGATTTATTTTATATTGCAGAGAATGGTGGTAAGGACGAGGAGAAGAAGAAGCAGTGGCCGAGTTTCAAGGAGTTCAGCTTCGAACAGCTCAACGCAGCAACCGGTGGTTTCTCTCGAGAAAACATAGTGTCGGAGCACGGTGAAAAAGCTCCTAACGTTGTTTACAAAGGAAAGCTCGACAATGGCACGTGGATCGCCATCAAGCGCTTTAACCGGCTCGCTTGGCCTGATTCTCGCCAATTCCTCGTCTGTTTCAACTCGATTATAATTCATTTTTAGTTGTTTAATAGTAGTAATGCCAGTAACTCCCTGTAACTGATTTGTAGGTTTATTATATAATATATACAGGATGAAGCCAGATCAGTGGGGAGTTTAAGAAGTGAGAAGTTGGCCAACCTGATCGGTTGTTGCTGTGATGGCGATGAGAGATTGCTTGTTGCCGAGTTTATGCCTCATGAAACGCTTGCTAAGCATCTCTTCCACTGTCTGCTCTCTCTCTAAATATCTTTATGCATGCATTGCGAGTTTATTGATATCAATTATGTTTTTCCTAAAGATTCGAGCATTCAGACCTTCGCATATGCACGAAGCCCTTCGTAGTGAGATGCCTTTTCGGAGCCTATACGGTCTCCGTTTTGATTCTGAGACCCAATTTAAACCACAATCCCCCGGTTCATTAGTGTTGATTTGGGATGGTTTTTGTGTATTCTATTTACACCAATGTGCCATTCTGTTCCCATAGATATGTCGATATTTTAGTTTAGTGTAGTTATTTTTCTAATGAAAATCTTAGATCTTCATTGAAGTAGGTAAATTGGTGACTGAGAGTAAGCATGGCATGTCACCACTTTTTCTTAATATATATGCTATTGCATTACAATGTTGTATTGTTTCTTAAAGCAAAGACTTCATGCACCTGCTCTCTGCTGTTCTTAACACGTGATCTGAATTTTCGTCTATTGGTTCAGGGGAATCCCAGCCCATGAAATGGCCAATGCGGCTAAGAGTTGCTCTTTATCTAGCACAAGCTTTGGATTACTGCAGTGGTAAAGGGCGTGCTTTGTATCATGATCTCAATGCTTACAGAGTATTATTTGACCAGGTGAGAAATTAAATTAGTTTTGCTTGCTTGCCTCTGTCGAATTTGAGTTTTTGGTCACTCATAACTTTGGTCATGGATGACAGGATGGTAATCCCAGGCTGTCCTGTTTTGGGCTTATGAAGAATAGTAGAGATGGAAAGAGCTATAGCACAAACTTAGCGTTTACTCCACCAGAATATCTGAGAACAGGTGGAATTTCCAAGAATAAAAAGATCAGGAAGAATTTCCTATTGAGAGTGCATTGTGAACTTCTTATGAAAGATGTTGATATGCAAAATAGAAAGAAAATTCGTTGGAGCTGATGAATATAGCAGACGCATATATTAACTTGAATTTGCACCTTTTCTTGACCGCTCACTTCTATTCATACGACCTGAACTTTTGCATGCTTTATAAATGGACATTGGTATTTGAAATGGTTGCTGACTTGATAAACATACGGGTTATACCTTTATGACAAAAAGCTGTCAAATTTTTTTCCATGAATAATGTATGGGTTGCCTTTTCTTTTCCTTCTTATTAATTTTTTTTTTTTTTTTTTTTTTTTTTGTGTGTGTTTGAGGTGGAAGTTTATTTCTGTGCATATTTTAGTAACTGATTGTGGTTGCTTTTATTCTTTGGCAGGCAGAGTGACGGCTGAAAGTGTAGTTTTCAGTTTTGGAACCATACTGCTTGACCTTTTGAGTGGAAAGCATATCCCCCCTAGCCATGTATGTTCATTGAATAATTCCACTGGAACAAAAATATGTATATATTTGAAATTTATACAGTGCTTAATTTCATTTTGGACAAAATGGAGGGATAGCAAGGCATGGCTTTTAAGGACTCAACAGATCCTGTAGTCTGGTTTTGCTTCCCATGATCCTTGATAATTTGACTGAGTAAAGAGTCATTACCCAAGTAAAATTTTTTATTACATGAGTTCTTGTGTTTTTGACATTTATGTTGCACAAACAACCTGAACACTCACTGTCTTCTTGAGCACTGTGGCAGAAGGTGTCTTGACCTGCTTCATCATGAGTACTTATTTTGTGCTCGACACTGTTCTGGTTCTGATGCAAGTTTACTCCTATCATACTGGCAGGCGCTAGACCTCATTCGTGGCAAGAACTTTCTAATGTTGATGGATTCTGCATTGGAAGGTCACTTTTCAAATGATGAAGGCACTGAGCTAGTTCGGTTAGCTTCTCGTTGTTTGCAGTATGAAGCTCGTGAGAGACCAAATGCAAAGTCCCTTGTTTCAGTTCTCATGTCACTCCAGAAAGAAGCAGAGGTATGCTAGATGGCTTTGGATAACCACCTTGCCTACATTCATGAATTGGTTTGTTTGTGGTGCTTAATTTATTGAATTCCTCATCTGAAACTTTGTTTGCAGTCATTGCATTTTTCAGCACACAAAAAAATACGCACTACAAACATCCAGTGTGCACTAGCATTCTCATGTCTTATGCTACTACAAGTTTGTGAACCCTTGGTTGCCGCTTAAAATATTTGAAGAAAATTAGTAACATATAATATATATCATATTCAATCTCTACAGTACTTTACTGATCTTGTTCACATTAAGTTGGACTAGCTTTGCTTCTGGTCACAATCAGTTTTCAGTTCATGCTTGTTGAATCTTTTTCTCTATATGTATGCTCTTCTCTGTGCTTGTGTTTACTGTTCCATTATTTTTGTGCTTATCCTAGTTAATTTTTTATGGTCCTATATATACTTATTAGACTGAATTTACCTTTAGAATTGATAATATTAGCAAAATTAGCATATATATGAAAAGAGAATTTTGCTAGATGCCACAAGTAATGTCTCATTTACTATAGCATGCAAGCAGGTTCCATCTTATGTACTTCTCGGTATTCAGTGGGAAACAATATCAACAATGCAGTCGTTATCACTGACTCCTTTTGGTGAAGCATGCTTGCGAAGAGATCTCACTGCCATTCATGAGATTTTAGAGAAGATTGGGTACAGGGATGATGAAGGCATTGCTAATGAGGTGCGCTTATCCCTCTGTCTGATATTTTTAGATTTGCTACATCTATTTCTCTCAAAAGTTATCCATGATGGATGATAGATTTTAGATTCACAATTGGATGATCTAAAAGATTAATATAGAAGTAATACAACAATAATAGTGGAAACTGATGGTATAATATCTTTTTTTATATGATGAAGCTATCGATCTTGATAGAATACATGTCATGAGTTAGCTTGTTCAATTCCCCTATCTAGAGAGCCCATCTGACCGAGAAAAAACCACTTTGTGTTTGATGAATGTCTTTTATGGAGGATATAATGGAGCAATAGAAGTGAGATTTTATGCCCTATTTATGTTTTATTGACAGAAGTTAGGAAAAGAATCCTTTTCAATGCAGTGGCTCTGCTTCTTTTAAGCAATTCCATATTTTACAGACGTGGACTTTAATTGTTAATAAATGGCTGTTTTTCATCTTAAGCAAAATTCTATGTGATGCTTACTGGGAACTTTGCAATCTTGACCTATGTGCTGAATTAGACAAACAGGTTAGACAGATCACCTGGGTGCTGAATTAAACTGGAATAGCTTATATAGATCCTTGACTTGTGGTTCTCAAGTAACACTAGACAAAAATGCAGGAGCAAAGATAATGGTAATGAGGGTTATATTGATACGCTTAGCTAGATAAATTATTTGGCCGCACGGTGAAGTGAAAGTTCATTATGTTTTTTCACTAAACTATAGAAAGAGTGGAGTATCTGAAGAAATTAATCATTGAGCGGCTAGAAGTTGCATGTACTCATGATCCCTGCTATAGATGTTTTGTTCTGTGGTCAATCTCTCTGATTCACTATGTGCTCTGTATGGGAAAGATTTCTTCTCCTCTGCAGCATTTACTGACGATAAGTGACATCCTGCACTATTTACAACAGGTCACCCGTGGTTTTTGAAGGGTGACATAGTACCAATTGCATCATTGAAATTCATCCAAAAAATTGTGCCATTAAATCACATTTGTTGTCCCAAAATTAGCTGTGTGAAGCTTCATAATTGGATGGAGCGAGCATTTTTGTTTTGTTAGAGAGCTTGGTAAAAATACATATATTTGTCCGTTCACAAAATCATCTCTTGTAAATCACAGTGTATATTGCTTGATAAGAATCTCGAGGACTTGGCATTTTATGGAGTGATGATTTTATGGTTTTGTCCTCACAGTTATCTTTTCAAGTATGGACCAGTCAAATGCAGGAGACATTAAATTCTAAGAAGCATGGTGACACTGCTTTTAAAGCAAAAGACTTTGCAACTGCCATTGACTATTACACACAGGTTTGTTTTTTGACGATCATGCAACTAAGCATTGCATTCTTCACCCAAGAACATGAAGTTGCTCTCTAATGTGTATGATACTTAAAGCAACCAGTTTATCACAATGTTGTTCTGTGCATAATGTATGATGAGAATCGGAGCTTGCCTGCATAATGCATTGCACAGCGTAGGCATTATAATGATGATTCTGAGCTGTAGTTAACTTTGGTATCAGCTTGGAAGTTAGCAGTATTATCGTTTCATTATTTTAGGATACTGCTCTAGTTGAATACCAAATATTCATAGGTCTAAATTTCCGTTGTTCAAGTGAATGGCTTATGTGCTGCAGTTCATTGATGGTGGAACCATGGTGTCACCCACCATATACGCGAGGCGTTGCTTATCATACTTGATGACTGAAATGGTAAAAGAAGCTCTTGGGGATGCAATGCAAGCTCTGGTTGTGTCACCTGAATGGCCGACTGGTTTTTATATTCAAGCGGTTTGTTTTTTTAGCCTTGGAATGGAAAATGAAGCACAAGAATGCTTGAAGGAGGCCACCGAGTTAGAGTTAAAATGGAAGAAAAAGTGAGTTGTATAGGTTTTCAATTAATGCAATTTTTCTCATTTTACTTCTGGCTAGTTGTGTTTAGTGTTTGCATCAGCCCATTTTTCAAAAAATTTGGTGCTAATATCTGCAATTCTGACATCAATTAATTTACCAAAAAATGAATGCTTGGTTTTGGTAATAGATAGAGATACCTTGGATTTCACTTTTTTTATTTCCCTTTCTCTCTTTACAAGAAACCGTAAACTGTGAGAATAGCTCCATTTTATATTGGGCTGTTGACAGGAATTTCCACCTCTTCTTCTTTTTTTTTTTTTTTTTTTTTTTAATACAGATGAAGTGTATAATCAAATATAAAAAACAGGAGTAGTTTCTGTTTTACGCTTTTAACAAACACTGTAGTAAGCCTTTTACGATTTTACCTGATACCTTCAACTGTGCTCTCCGATCCGGTTTTGTCAATGTTGCCTAAATGTTTCATTCTAAATGCTGTTCCCACTCTCCTCAGATATACAGTCACTACTAGAAACTGCACAAAAAGAGGGATTCCAGTTTCAATAATGCTTATTCCTTTAATTGGTAGGGTCCTAATGCCAGCATAGAGAGAACAACATTTTTTCGAGTTTTATATAAATCGATCCTCAGAGAAAGACACAAAAATAAAGTGACATTGACGACAAAATCCACTTAAATAATGATGTTTTAAATTCAAATTTGAATAAAAGTAGACAAGATGGAACATCTACTCGAAGCAGTATCATTGGGGAAGGTATGAACACGGGGATAAAAGTGGAACGACCACTAAATAAAATCACCAAATGACGACATGTTCATTGCTCAATATTAGCCTGGAGAAGGTGACGCTATTTGAAATGTAGTTTTCACGCACGTCCAAAGTACTCGTGCTTGGAACATTGCTTGCAGCAGGATGACGAATCTCGCATATCCTGAGATAATCAACCGACAAAGCGATAATCAACAACGTATTGAAAATGAGAATTTGAACGAAAATACTAAACTTCATAAGATGATGGTACCACTAAACTAATACAACAAACAAAAGTAATGATGGGCTAGATAATATTATGGATGAATAGAAGTATCTATCAAATCTTAACACTAGGTTTATAGACCTAAATCGAACCTTTTAAAACAAAATTATTAGTAATTTTTTCTTTTAACATAGCATATTTTCTTTTAATTGTACAAATATCAGTCTTATTAACTTTTTATATGATGCCATTGCATATTATTATTATTATTATTATTATTATTATTATTATAATGAATCGAATGCTTATGATATAAGATTCCACATCAAACATTTAAATGTTTTCAGATAATAAATTATAGTTGAATCTATGAATTAAAATTTTATGATTTGAAAAAAAAATTCCAAAACTAAGGTATATAATTTATTTCAAACAATCAAAATCGAATTCTACCGATCCCTACATAGGATCAGGTTCAAGAGTATTCTATTAACAATTACTCATGATCATGTATGCCAAAACAAATACTGTAACCGTTGTCAGTAGACATAGGCCATGTCAACACTTTATTAACTAGATGAGTTATTTGATCAATTTATTTATTTTACCAAATGAATTATATTTAAAACTTATTTAAGACTTTATCATGTATACATGGTTACATCAGCGCCATATTACGATCACATCGCTCATGTCTCCAAATATTTTATATGTAGCAAAAATATACATGTCTGGATGCAAGATTGATTGAAAATTTTGACTACGATAATAGCAACTAATGCTAACACTTGAAAGTTTGGATGCTTAATTAAAAAAAAAAATGACCTAAAGTTCAGATATAAAATTTAACATTATTTGAAAAACAAATAGTTCTCTTTTCCCTCTTAATAAGTATGCCTATCATGTGATTATTTAAGTAACATCTTCAATTAGGTAAGTAAAAGGGAAAAAAACAAAAGAAGGTTTAGAGTCCTTTGACACCATAAGTAAAACACGTCTAAAGTTAAGATTAATTTTTAGTTATGATTGTATGCATGAATATAAGTATACATGTAAATGTATATCACATACACACACATGCACGTATACATATAGATACGTGGATTTGGTTTTAATAATCATATCATATGCATACTGTGTAAGTCTTGTCCTATACATAGCCTTCAAGGAGTGACGTAAAATTATACGTGGAGATGTTTTGGAGAGAAAGAGGTAGAGAGTAGGAGCAATTAGTCTTAGGGAGCTCAAATGTATGAATTAGAAGTAAAGGATTTATAGTGCATCAACCTTATTATTCTTGATGAGAGGTGGTATTTTCTTTTTTATGAGCTTTGTTTAATCATTTAGAATAGTAATTTGATAGCACATAGATATTTCTCGAGATCTTTGAGTTGTGTTGAGTAAGGGGAAACTCATGAATATTTATAAAATTTGATTCTCAATAGTATCCATTAATATGTGTTCTTTTGGTAGATGCCTTTATGAACTCTCTTTGAATCTAGGCTCATGAAGAATCTTTTTAAGTACATAAATTATCTCGAGAGAAGTTGAGAATGGATAGAGCCATCAAATGGTCCCTACCCAAATCTCACCTTACTTAATTTTGCCTAAGTTATCTAAGCTCATAGACTTGACTTCTTGAGACTTATTTCTTTTGCCAAAGGGGTGAAGCTCATGTCATTAGTGAGCTTGAATCCCATGAATCATTTGAAGTGCATGTATGTATCTGTGTATGTGTATATGTACATATTATTTTGGTTAGAATTAGAAATTTTGCAAGTGTGTCATATGGAATACTGTTTGGTACACAAAAGGAACTCGGATAATTATTATTATTATTATTATTTTCTTTATCACGGAATGATAAACTTTATTAATTACCTATGTTATACTCACAACAAGAAAACAATATATAATAAGAAATTATCACGTCCAAATTGAATCAAAACTTTGATTTATATCAAGGTAGGTTTCGTGCATCTTTCAGTACTGGCTTAGTTTAAGCGGCAATCATAAAAAGTTCCAAGTTCTAGTGGACCATTTGAAAGAAACTCCAGAAAGGATGGGAATGTCCAAGCTGGAGCATATGTGTAAGCCTTATTCAATGGTAGGGTTTCGTTTAGGACACTAAACTTTCACCTAACGAAAGAACTCGGTACTGGGTCCTTGACGTGTTTGGCTTAATAACTGCCTTCGGATTTCCAAATCCTGCTTGTTCTTTGATTGTCGGTTAAGGAAGCTACCAAACCATCACCAACATAACGGTATCTAGATGACGCAAAACAAAGGAATAGGACTAGTTGCCTGGTCGACTAATTCGCACGTTTATGATTGGACTTATACAATTTCATAAAATGTGCGGTTTTTTGTAATTATCGGGATAAAAAAAATACTCCTACTGATATAAATACAAGATCTCGTGATCTTGCAAATTTTGTACATTTAGATTATTTATTTGCCTCTTTTATCACTTAAAGCAATATAATCATCCTCAATTTCACAGGGAATAAATAAAATAAATAAAAAATGATCACTTGGAGCATTGGTTTTGTTGGCTGTTGGTCCTGTAATGATCACACTGGTTGCTTCCATATCTTTTGTCCTATATTTTAAACCAAATACCAGTTTATATTCATTAAAATAACTTTGGAAGGAATAATCAAACATTGTCCGTTGTACTTTGGTGAACCTAGAACTTAAATTCTATAGTTTATTTATTCATTCATTGGGAACCAATATCGACTATGAGAGTTTTTGTTCCCATCAAGAATTCATTTGATCACGGACTGCATCCTGTCAGCATATAAAGATAAGAAAAAGAAACTAGTTATTAGATCCGACTCCCTCCTTTTGAACAATTGTAACGATATAGTGGTAGGGAGAAGAAAAAACAGAAAAATTAAAAAAAAAAAAAAAAGGACGCAAAAGGAATTATCTAGGACTTGGAAACCTTCGACAGTTATTATAAGGAGTAATATCACACGTAGACGTGCCACTTAAACTTTTAATATAGTTCCCATTTTATACCTAAATATTGAAGTTATTAAACATTATATCCAATTAAATCTTTACTTATCAAAATTGACATCTAAAGTTTGAAGTTACTAAAAATCATACCAAAACAAATTTTTACTTGTTAACTTTACTAGTTTCATTATCATGAAAAATATGATGTGGATTAGACAAAAAGTATAAATATAATGCAATTAGAGGTGACGTTGTGAATTTGACAAGTAAACATTTGATGGGGGTATCAAATTTAGCTACTTCAAAGTTTAGGTAGGCAATTTAAAATATTAATCAAAGTTTAGGCGGTGACTTTGACACTATCTTTATTTATAATAGACCACAAAACAAAAGTTGAACAATAAATTGATCTATTTTTTTTTATATGAATTTTCATTTTCCATAAGTTTTATGGCACGCTTGTCTATAGAACAAGATATATTAGAAATAAAATTGCAATTCTTAAAGAATGAAATAAAGAAGGAATAACTAGTGCTTTAGTTGGATGCACTCAATGTGATATTAATAATATATTAGAAATATATTTTAAAGCACCAACATACTGTTATCTGCATCCATAGCTTGATTGTTGGGATAGGGTCCCATTGATAAATATGGAAGTGTGCTAAAAGGGACTAAGAAATAGTTATTTCTTTATATCTATGAAAGAATTGTAATTTTATAAAATAGCAAATTTGCAAACCAAACACTATAACAACTTTATGGAAAAGGATTAGCTTATGCATTTGATCCTCACGAGGCTAACCAAACATGCTCTTAAGCTTCTAAGATGTTATGAGTTACAACCATTCAATACATCGAGAGGATTATGTTTGAGATGATTAACTTTGTGGTTAAATTTAAATAAAGGATCAAACTTTCAAGTGGTTTAAATAGAGAATTAACATTATGTTAAGTGGTTTAAATAAAAGGATCAAATTTTCAAGTAGTTTGATTGGAAGATCAATATTATAAAAAATGATTCAAATAAAGGATTAAAATATAAAATAAAATTAGGATCTTAATCCTCTATTTGAGCCATATATCATAACATTAATCCTCAATTTTAATCATTTGAAAGTTCATTCCTTCATTTGAATCACCTATTATAATATGAATTTTTTTATTTTAACCACTTAAAAGTTTGATTTTGTATTTAAACTTAAACTCAAACGTTGATGCTCATATGTGTAATTTTTCCTTTGATACATTTACACATATTCTTTAATGTAATAATAATAATAATAATAACAATTGAGTACAATAATTTATAGATGATACTCCTTAATATTGTGAAGATTTTATTGGTGAGTGGAAATAAATAAATAAACATATATAACATATTTTTCAAATTGCATGTGCAATAAAATTGATCAAACATCTGTCCTTTATCATTTAGCATACGTAAAGTGAAAATTAAGAGCAAGAATTAATATAAATAAAATTACAACTAACCTAAATAGCCAAAATAAGAAAAATCAATTCTTATTTCACTTTAAGAATCAAAATTATCTTGAATCTAGACATTGATTTTAGTAATTAGGCATTTGGCCCAAGTTTAATACCTTTAGGTTGGTTTCATGGGCTAGTGGTAAGGCCTAGGGAACCAAGTCTAATTTTAAGGATGTTATCACAGGAGATTGGCTTGGTAGGCCTAAAAGGAATTGCTAAACCAATTTTTTCTACTCTTAGCCTAACCTAATTGTTTGACGTAAGAAAAGTAGGCTTAAGAAAAGGTCTTCTAAGTTTATTTGAGCTTTGTTTGACCCTAACGGGTCTTAAGAAGGCTTAATTGAGCCTTTACATTAGAAAAAAGGCTTCTTTTAATTCTAATAGGCACTTGGGCTTATCGAAGCCCATGAAGACAAAAAAGGAGAGGGCTCCACTAATAGTTGTAAGATTTTCAAGAGATATCTAATGTTCATCTAAAATGCTTCATCTCGGCACTCATGTTAAGGCCATTCGAAGGTTAAGATCACATCCAAATTCTATAAATAAGAGGCACAACTTCTCTTTTGTACATTCAAAGCTTTAGCTAACATAAGAAGAATGTTAAATCTCTCCTAAAATGGCTCAAAAAAAAAAAAAATCAAAGTATGTAGTTTATCAAGAACAATTCAAATATGATCAATGACATCGAGTTTAATCCAATATCACATGCACACATTCAAGATACTTAGTTTGTATGTTCTTCCTCCTATACCTATTCTTAACAACATCCCTTCACATATCATCAACTAAGACATCTCTAAGGTCAACCGACACATCTATTGCACGTGATATGCCAATTACAGTAACTTTACCACATATTATTTGGCGACTTTGTTAGGGAACAAAGTTTTTGACAAAATGACTAGAGATGTGTAAATGGATTTTAACCTGCGGGTCGACCCATTTAACTCACTTTTAAATGGGTTTAAGTCAAGGTTTTTTGACTCATTTAAAAGTTCGTCAAATAAGCTTAGCTCGTTTAACCCATAGGCTAAAGTGGGTCAGTTTGGGTTAACCCATTTATGTCTTTGGCCCGTTTAACCCGCTTTTTAGACGATTTAAGGCCAAGATTTTTTTGCTCGTTTGAAAAACGGGTTAAATAAGCTTGGCCCGTTTAACTTGCGAGCCAAAGTAGGTTGAGCTAAGTTAGGATAGCCCCATTTAACTTACTTACACACCTCTAAAAATGACATCTATTCTTAAGAGGATTAGTAGATGGGAAATCCTAAGGGATGGAGACCTACCTTAACATGGTTGAGTAAGTCTAAGTGATGGAGGAGTATTAAAAATCCCAAAAGTGAGCCATGGCACCTAATAAGTTAAAGGGTTACCATAAACACATTCATATGCACAAATAATTCACAGTAGCTAATATTAAATGTAATGGTCAAGGACATACAACAATTCCCACTTATTTTCTTAAAAATTTTAGTCTAAACTAACAAACAAAAATGTTAATAAAATATTAAGAGCCTAAGAGTTGTAATTTTCTCATATTAGCTTCTTTGCTCACATTAGGCATAAGTACTTAAGTTTCATGGCCCCCATATGACATGATCTTATTGATGAGTTTGACTCATATTAGTCATATATATGTGATATTGATGATTATTTATCCACATATATGTCCTCTTTACCTAAATTGCAAGGCCTCTTTATCTTTTTGTTATTCTATTTGAACTCTCAACGTTTTCAAAACCTTGTAAAAGTATAATTTCTATTAGATCCATTAAATTGTTCATGCATCTTAGACATGTGTTAGTTTCTCATTGACTTTGGAATAGTTAGGCAATGTAGTTGGGATTTGCACTAATTTTTCCATCTTAAGTTTCTTATTTCAATTTTTTTACATTATTTTTTATTTTTTTATCATATTATATAATTAAATATATTTAATATTATTTTTTATCATATTACGTAATTCAATATATTTAAGATTTTCATTTCATCAAAATTAATTAACTTGGATCAATTTAAAGTTGAAATATGTTACAGGTTGATGAACAATTCAACAAATTATTGGAAGTCCTATTTTTTGTAAAGTTTTAGAAACATTAAGGAATCAAATAGAAGGAAAAAAAAAAGGTTAAGTACTCAAAAAGAAAAGTGGACGAACATTAAAACACTAAAAATACACTTTTCTCTTTTTAAGTATGACCTACATAAGTAGCCCTAACTAATCAATCTATAACTCACCAATCTAGAATAGCTATATGTGAGAATAAAATACAAGAACCATGCAATTCAAATTCAATACATGCAGCTTGATATGGACTTGTAAATGAATACACGAACTCAATATCATGCGTAACTAAAAGGGTGGGTCTAAGCCGTAAGATGGCTCAAAAAATAAATGATAATCGAGGGTAAGCAAGGGTTTCCGTGTACCGATGATGGATATGACGTACCAACGCCTCACATGAGCTTAGGGCATATTTGATATGACGCACAAATACGATCGAAGGTCGAAGGTCGAAGGTCACTTGCCACTAATGCATGCTTGAATGGGTTAGATAAGAGTAACTCAAGAGTAAGCAAGAGGACACTTAGCTCAAGAGACGGTAAGAAAAAGTTCAGTGTATTCTTTTGTATATTCTCTTACGGCTGTTACATTATGTGATTACTTATAGTACTCTATTAAGGCAAGTTCTATGTTATAAAAAATTACAAAAATGAAGCCTTATTTGCTAAATAAAATGACAATAATTTACAAGGAAAGCTTGAAATCATGCTTAACGAACGTCTTCTATCAGAAAGGACAGTATGGTTGTTAGAAAGGATAGTGCGTACATGTTTTTTACTCTGCGATTCTAACAACGTTGTGAGTCGAATAGAGGAGGGCCTCTGTTCAATTCTGATCAACATTAGAAGTTCGGCATCTTGACTACTAGGGCTAGATTGGGGTTGGCTCAAAGATAACTTACAGTCAAGTCGGCCTCAGATGGTTGACTCTTGACAGCTATCAACTCGGCCTCGTCCCCGTAGAGATTGCTGTATTTAGATTTAGCGTGTGGACTAGTGCATAGTGGGGGGTTCAGTTTAGCACGTCAGCTGGTCACCTCAACAACACCTTAGATAACATGGAGAGTGAAGTAGCTCGGCTGATTAGACTAAGGTAAGCACTGCTCTTTGGCCTCAGTGGACTACATGAGAGAGCCTTCGAGCGTAGGAGCATGTAATCGATCCTTGATCTCTATCATCTCCTCTAGGTTGTTAGAGATTTGGGATCAAATTTGGTTTAGGTCTAGGTTGCTCGCCTTTAGGAGTATAAGGTTAGAGGTTGGCAATGTTGAAGGAGTTTAAGACCTCATGTCCTTTGGTGATAGGGATTAAGGACCGATTACACGCTTCCGAGCCCAAAGGCTCTCTCAGGTGGTCCGCCGAGCTGTCCAAGGAGCATTGCTTGCCCTAATTCAATCTACCGAGCTACTTTGCTCTCCATGCCATCCAAGATGTTACCAAGGTGGTTAACTAGTATGCCGGGCCAAACCTTCCACTAAACCGTAGTCCAAGTGCCAAATCTGAATGCAGCAATCTTCACTATGCCGAGGCTGAGAAGAACTATTAGGAGTAGACCATTCGAGGCCAACCCCAATGTGAGCCATCCCTAAACCAACCACTATCCAGCCCCTTCTAATGACGAACAGGCCTGAACCAAGGTCTACCCCTTCCAAACCATAATATTTTCAAAATCGCAATAAAAATGCATGCATACTGTCCTTTACTGACATTCATACTATCCTTTCTGACAAAAGATGCTCACATTCCTTTTTTTGCACGATTTCATATTTTTCTTATAAATTATTCTCTTTTGTTTTTAGTAGCTAAGGACCATTCTTTGTAATGTCTATAACTTAGGATTTGCCCTAACGAGATGATATAAATACTATAATACTATAAAAGTTAAAAGACATTAGAATATAGAGAATATACTGAACTTTTTTACTTTCGAGGTAAGTGTCCATCTTACTCTTAAGCTACTCTTATCTAGCCCATTCAAGTGTGGACTAGTGGTGAGTGACCTCTAGCTATACTTATATGTCATATCAAGTGTGACCTAAGCTCGTGTGAGGTATTGGTACGTCATATCCTTCGCCGGTGCACGAGTTCCCCTTACTCAACCTTCGACTATCATTTATTTTTCAAGCTATCTTGTGACTTGGACCTACCCCTTTGGTTACGCGTAATATTGGGTTCGTGTGTTCATTTATGGGTTCGTATCATCTTGGTACCAAAGCTTGGCTACGTTTGGGGCTGGATTCTACTACTGTGTTCTTTTAATAGTTTGTTACTACTGTCATACGATAGTGGTTCTATTGTTAGCTTTGAAGTCTAGTAGTGAGAAGTGTTTTGTACTATGTTTCCCCCTATTTTCGATACGCCAAGATAGAGTGTGGTTGACCGTATGTTTGTTAAGAGATTGTCATTGTAAAGTAAATATCAATGTCGAATTCAAGTATGGAAGGGACTTTAGGAAACCAAGAAAGTGGTACTCGACATGGCCAAAGGTAAAAAGGAAACTCTTTACCTTAGTCAGTGGGTGACCGCTTGGATGGGCTTATCAATTTGGTAGTTAGTCTGGTAACTGTCATATAAGAAGACAGATAGCAAGCTAGAAATAACCCTATTAGAGAATGTGAGCAACAACAACGAGGCCAAGCTAATGCCTCAACTCGACCACCTCGAGTTGAAGGAGTTGGTAGGGATGCTAAACGTAGGTTAGTGCTTGAAGAGATTGAGGAAGAAGTGGAAGGAGATGATGATGCAAAAGAATACTACTGAGCTGAAGAAAGAAATGTGTGAGCCCCTAGAGTCAAAGGACTTAGGATGCGTATCCTAAGTTTTTCTAGAAGTAGTGATGCCAAAGACTACCTACATTGGGTGGACAAGATTGAAAAGCAATTTAAATGCTATAAAGTGCCCGAAAATGCAAAGGTTAAGCTAGCTGTGTTAAAGTTCACTAGTTACACCGCCTTATGGTGAAAGAACTTGCAAGCCACTAGAAGAAGGGAAGGAGAATAAGAGATTAAGAGTTGGGATGACATGAAGAGAGTTATGCGAAGAAGGTTTATGTCAAGCTATTATTTGCAGGATGCCTTCAAGAGACTACAAGAATTGAGATAAGGAGCATCGAGTATGGATGCTTACGTTAAAGATTTCTAGATGCTAATGATCTAATGCGAAGTCATGGAGCCAGCAAATCAAACTGTATCTCGATTCATTGGTAGATTGAAATATGAGATTGGGGATGTCTAGGAAACCCTGGACGTTAGAATGCTCGATGATGCAATTTGAGCCGCCTAGAGGATAGAAAGGTACCGAATAGGAAGATTTCGACCACCCGTTAACCATCCTGGTAATAGTCGACTTATTTTGAGCAGACTTATGCAAACAGAACCAAGCAAGGTCACTAAGACCTGACCTGCTCAGACTACCCAAGTAGAGGAGAAGGAACCCCTAAAGAAGTTTAAGAAGGGCCAGAGTTCAGGGAGGAAGACGAGTGAGATAAAGTGTTTAAAATGCTAAGGATTTGGATACATTGCCACTCAATGTTCGAACAAGTGAACAATGGTGATCAGAGGTGAGGCGCTAACCATAGAGGTCGATAGTATAGATGAAGAAGTAGAGGAGCTAAAAGAGGATAGACAAGCCGAGTTATCCGTTAAGGAAGTCATCTATAGCAAAGAAGGAAACTTCATGCCAACTACTATAGTATTAAGGAGGATGATGAGTGTCAATCCTGCACCTAAAGAGAAATAGAGAGAAAATCTTTTTCATATTGGGTGCAAGGTGAACGAATCACTATGCGCGCTGATCGTTGACAGTAGAAGTTGCACCAATGTAGCCTCTACATTTATGGTCTAATAGTTGAAATTACCGACTATGCCCCACCTGAAACCATTTAAGCTTCATTAACTCAATGATAAGGAAGCCCTATATGTCAACAAACAAGTGTTTGTGCTGATCTGCATTGGTAAGTATCAAGATGAAGTGCTCTATGATGTACTACCCATGAGTGTGTCCCATATTCTTCTTGGATGACTATGGATGTTTGATCGAGCAGTTATGTATGACGGCAAGAGGAACACATGTTTTGTGGTGCATGAATGAAGAAGGGTAAAATTGAGTCCCATGACTACCGAACAGGTAAAAGTTATGCAGTCCCAGCTTAGCCGAACCTTGAAGAAGGAAGATTTGGTACTGAGCCAAGCCGAGCTAAAAAGAGAAATGGAGTTAGAGGGACCTACCTATCTACTTGTCAAGAGGCTTCTAAAGATGAGACCCGAGGAGGAAGAGCTGCCGACTGAGGTAAAAACCTTACTAGAGGACTTTGCTGATTTGTTTCCAGAGGAGCTATCGGAGGGTCTACCCCCAATCCAAGGTATCGAGCGTGCAATTGACCTGTAGCCAGGAGCTACCTTACTAAATAAGCCTACCTATAGGCTAACCCTGAATAAGCTGCTGAGCTGCAGAGGTAAGTAAACGATCTCATGGAGAAAGGGTACGTACGTGAGTCCTTGAGCCCTTACGCTATACCAGCCTTATTAGTACCAAAGAAAGATAGGTCTTAGAGGATATATGTAGATAGCAAAGCCATCAATCAAATCACCATCAAGTACAGATATCCCATACCCAAGCTTAATGACATGCTAGATGAGTTAAGTGGAGCAAGAGTGTTCTCCAAAATCTATCTCAAATCTGGATACCATCAGATTCGCATACATGAAGGTGATGAGTGGAAGACCGCCTTCAAGATGTGACATGGTTTGTATAAATGGCTTGTAATGCCATTTGGGTTATCCAATGCGTCAAGCACATTTATACGACTTATGAATCATATGTGTCGAGCCTGTTTTCGGTTTCTTATTGAAAATTAATTTCACATTTCTCGAGTAATACTAAACCCTAACCCGTTTAATATTAATCATCGACTAAAGAAATTGAAAAATTTTGGTTTTTTATTTAGAAAAATTTTTAGAGTTGCCACCTGACCAAAGTTGGGAAAAGAAAAAGAAATCGTAACCAATTGGGTGGATTAATTACGATTTGGCTACCGGTCTTTGATTTCAATTTGAATGAAGAACCAGAGAGTTCTAAGCTCGAGGACTAACTTATTAAACCCTAACGGGTATCACTATCTATTTATCGAAATTAGGATTATTCTTCTAATTATAATATTTTTAAAGAATAAATAAATAAATAAATGAAATCAAAAGAAAAAAGAACCTAAGTTTCTATATATTTTATCATTGCCCCGAAGATTCCTACGTACCCGCTAGCCGAGATCAGACGATCGTAGTTCTTTTAGAAAATCTTAGTGTGTTAATTAATTTTAATTTTTGAAAACCAACCAAATTTACGTTATTACCTGATTCAGTTTATTCAAAAGAAAACTAAAGAGTCCTAATTCACTAAGTCTTTTATTTTATTTTATAAAAACTCTCTAAAGTCCTATTTTTTAAAACGGGGTTTTTATTTTTATTTATTTACAAAATAAATTTTTCTAAGTGAGAAAATCCTAAAATCATAATGCTAAAAATATACCTATGCATATAAATATATATACATATATCTATTTACCTATCATGTCATAAACTTAACTAAATAATTGATAAAATAATAATAATAACTAAATGAATAAAGAAACAAATAAATAAAAAAAAAAAAACTCAAAACCGAACCTAACTTAAGCTGTTCGGTGAAGGGATTGCTTGGCGTTGTTGAAACTGTTGACACAAGGATGAATTGTTAATGGCTATTGCGTGTAGTGGTGGTCTAAGAACGGTGCAATCTGTGTGTGTGTGTGTGCTGCAGATGTTGGTACAACAGGTTGGTCTGAAAGTGGCGATGATACTGCTGTAATCTAACTGGGTTGTACGTATTTAGGCGCAATCAAGTGTTCTGTCGTGCTGCTGTCCTATCTGTTGCTGTCCAAACCGTTGATGGTGCAAAAGACAGTTGTGTTGATGGACGATGGAGAGACGTGCTGGCTGTGGCGTGCAGCTGATCGGAAGTGTATGTGTTCGTGTGTACTAATTGGACGAGGGGGATGGAAGCGTATACGTGTGTCGGGCTTTAGTAACGTGCATGAGGAATGATGCTTCTTGTTTGTGGGTTGTAGAGCAGCTACTGCTGCAATTAGAGTCACACTGCTGTTATTGGACTGGACGTGGCGGCCGTCCACTTTGAAGGTCTGTAGCACGATAGTGAATTCCTCTAGCTATTCAACTTTGTGAGTTTGAATCATGGAGCTAACTTGAAGTTTGTATCTTCGGATTGCGACATGAATTCTGGTCAAAGTTGGCTGGGTGGGAATTTGATTCAACTGTGCAGTGAGTTAATCATGAGTGTTGTCGCTGTATAGTCGCTGGATTATTGCTGTATGAAGGTGGATTCTTTTTTCTACTGTGTCTCTTTTTTATATGTACGTGTATGTGTGTTTTTAAGGTCCAAATCAAATCATATTTAGTTATATCTATTGTATCTGATTCGATAACAATTAAACTAGATCCAAATTAATTTAAATCTAATTTAACAAGATCAAACTAAATTCAAATGATTTAATCAGATATGAATCTCGTTTTTATCTCGCTTTTGCAAAGATAAAAAAATAAAGACATAGGTACTGTTGAGACTCGAACCTAAGACCTCAAATTAAATCCAATCAAAATACCCCAATACTTATCCATTAAGCCGTTGGCCTATGCCTTGACATTCAATACAATTAAATTGTACTTAAACTACTCGGTTCTCTAAAATAATTATTTGTACTAAACTAAAACTAAAACTAAAACTAAAACTAAAACTATTTGTTCCTAATCTACAAAATTTTTTTATAATTTGTCCTTTTATTATTTTTTTGGTATTTTCATCACTTTTTAATTTTTTATTATTTTTATCATTTATTATTTTTTTTATTTTTTTTGAATTAAGACCCTTTTTATAAAATAAAATAAAATTACAGAGAAGCAAAAATTATGTGTCTACAATATGTCCTGAGAGTCACTAGGAAGGTTTGTCATGATTTATTTTGATGACATTCTAGTATACAATCCTGACCTGGAGACGTACCAAGACCACCTTCGACAAGTGCTTGCAAAACTTCAAGCCGAACAGCTTTACGCCAATCTAAAGAAGTGCAATTTCTGTTGATCCGAGGTGATCTTGGGATTTTTTATGAGTAGAGGTGGCATCTGAGTTGATGAGGAGAAGATACAAGCGATTATAGAATGACCTAAGTTAACCTATTTGCCAACGTAAGGAGTTTCCACCGTCTAGCATCATTTTATCGCCGATTCATAAAGAACTTCAATACAATAGTGGCCTCACTCACCGAACTCTCGAAGAAGAATGTTTAATTCAGATTGGGTAAGAAAGAGAGGAGGAGTTTTGAAGATGTGAAGGAAAGGCTAACTATATGCTGAGGATCTACACTTTAGTCTTATCTACGCCTGTTGTGAGGAAGGATGGACGCTGGATGACTATCATAGGGAAGATTAATACTTATTTAGGAAGAGAAGGTTATGTATCCCGATCTGTTCCACGCAAGAATTGCTAATGCACGAGGCACATGGAGGGGGATTAACAGGACACTTTGGCCAACGCTAAACTTATGAGGTATTATCCTCCAGATTCTTTTGGCTAAGGATGAAGAGAGATGTCCAATCTACGCTGGAAAGATATGCGACCTGTCGAAAAGCAAAGAGTCAAGCCGAGTAAAGACACTACCAACCCTTGCCGATCCCGACTAAACCATAGTCCGAGCTAAGTATGGACTTTATGTTATGATTACCAAGGACATCCCGAAGGAAGGACTACATCATGGTGGTTATAGATCAATTTAGCAAGATGGCACATTTCATGCCCTATTCCAAGACTAACGATGTTTTGGCTATCTCTTTTCTTTTCTTATAGGAGGTGATTAAGCTTCACGGCGTGCCTAAAACCATAGTTTCGGATTGATACCCCAAGTTCATGAGCCACTTTTGGAGAACACTTTGGAGGCGACTGGGAACCAAGTTATTATACAGCACGTCTTGCCATCTACAAATCGATAGGCAGACCAAAGTTGTCAACCTAACTATGGGAACTTTGTTGCGAGTCGCTATTGGATGAAACATGGCCGATTAGAATCTGTGTCTACCAATCATCAAATTCGCCTATAATCGAGTCGCCCACAACGTCACAAGTATGTCTCCATTCGAAGTCGCTTACGGGTTCAACCTTGAGCTCCCATTGGACCAAGTACCCCAACTAAGAACTGATGATGATGACTGGCCAGCCGTCAAGAAAGTTAAAGCCATTAAAACCATGCACCAGAAGATTGTAAAGCAACTGGGTCGAGTTGTTATTAAGCTTAAGAAGCGAAGCTGAGGACTAAAGAAGAGAGAATTTCAACCAGGCGATTTAATTTAGATACACCTTAGCAAGGAATGATTCCCAAACTCAAGGAAGAGCAAGTTATCTTCCAAAGCCAACAGATCTTTCAAGGTGCTTGAAAAGATCAATCCTAACGCCTATAGAATTGAATTACCTGAAGGATATGGAGTTTCAGACTCTTTCAACATTGCTGACCTCCAACCTTATACTCCTGAAGACGAGTAAACTAGACCTAAACAATATTTGATCCCAAATCTCAAACAACCGAAGGGGATGATAGGGATCAAGGACCAATTACATGCTCCTAAGCTCGAAGGCTCTCTTAGATAGTCTGCCGAGCTGTCTAAAGAGAGTTAAGCGTCGAGGAGCAGTACTTACCTTAGTCCGATCTATCGAGCTACTTTGCTCTCTATGCCATCCAAGATGTTGTCAAGGTGATCAACTAGCATGCCGAGCTGAACCCTCTACTAAACCGTAGTCTAAGTGCCAAATCTAAATGTAGCAATCTCCACTGTATTGAGGCCAAGAAGAACTATCAAGAGCCGACCATTTGAGGCTAAACCCAATGTGAGCCATCCCTGAACCAACCACTATCCAGCCCTTTCTGATGACGGACAGGCCTGAACCGAGGTCCACCTTTGCCCAGACCACAATACTATCAGAATCGTAGTAAAAACACATGCGCACTGTCCTTTACTAACATCCGTACTATCTTTTATAACAAAGGACGCCTGCGTTCCTTCTTTTGCACGATTTCATATTTTCCTTATAAATTATTCTCTTTTGTTTTTAGCAACTAAAGACCATTCTTTATAATTTCTGTAACTTAAGATTTACCCTAACGGGATGATATAAATACTGTCATACTGTAAAAGTTAAAAGACATTAGAATACAGAGAATATACTGAAATTTTTCACTCTCGAGCTAAATGTCCCTCTTACTCTTGAGCTACTCTTATCTAACCCATTCAAGCATGGACCAGTAGCGAGTGATCCCCGCCATACTTGTACGTCATATCAAGTGTGACCTGAGCTTGTGTGAGGCATTGGTGCATCTATCTTTTGTACGAGAACCCCCTACTCAACCTTTGACTATTATTTATTTTTCAAGCCATCTTACGGCTTAAACCTACCCCTTTGGTTGCACGTGATATTAGGTTCGTGTATTCATCCACAGGTCCATGTTATTCGAGCAATTCAATCCTATAGGCATTAGGGTTGATCTTTTCAAGTACCTTAAAAGTTCTGTCGGCCTTGGAACACAACTTGCTCTTCCTCAAGTTTGGGAATCGTTCTTTGCTGAGGTATATCTAGACCGAATCGCTTGGTTGAAATTCTTTCTTCCTCCATCCTCGACTTCACTTCTCAAGCTTAATATTAGCTTGACCTAGTTGCTCTACAACCTTTTAATGCATGGCTTTGATGGACTCAACTCTCTCGACGATTGGTTGGTTATCATCAAGCATCGGTTAGGGCACTTGGTCCAATGGTAGCTTAGGGTTGAACCTATAGGCGACCTCAAATGGAGACATGCTTGTTACATTATAGGCAGTCCTATTGTAAGCAAACTCAATGATTAGTAGGCACAAATCCCAATCAGCCGTGTTTTGTCTGACAACAACTCGTAGTAAAGTTCCTATGATTCTATTGATAGCTTCAATTTTTCCATCAGTTTGTAGGTGGCAAGATGTGTTGTATTGTAGCTTGGTTCCCATTCACCTCCACAATGTCCTCCAAAAGTAGCTCATGAACTTAAGGTCTCGATCTGTAACAATGGTCCTGGGAATTCCATGCAACTTGATTACTTCCTGTAAGAAAAGAAAAAAGATAGCCAAAGCATCGTTAGTTTTAGAATAGGGCACGAAATGTACCATCTTGCTAAATCGATCTACAACCACCATGATGGAGTCCTTCCCTCGAGACGTCATCAATAATCCTAACATGAAGTCTATACTCAGTTCGGACCATGGTTTGGTTGGGATCGGCAAGGGTTGGTAGTGTCCTTCCTCAACTCGACTCTTCACTTTTCAGTAAGTCTTCCAGCATGGATTGGACATCTCACTTCGTCCTTAGCCAAAAGAATCTGGAGGATAGTACCTCATAAGTTTAGTGCTGGCCATAGTATCTTGTCAATTCCCTTCCATACCCCTCGCGCACTAGCAGTTCTCATGTGGAATAAGTCGAGATGCATAGCTTTCTCTTCCTAAATAAGTATTCGTTCTCCCTATAATAGTCATCCAATGTCCATCCTTCCTCACAACAGGCATAGACAAGACCAAAGTATGCGTCCTTAGTGTATAAATTGTTGATGGTTGAAAAACCAAGTAGCCTCATCTATAGCTTGGTCAAGAGGGTATGTCATCTTGATAGGGCATTGGCCACTACATTATTCTTTCTGTTCTTGTATTTTACAACATAAGAAAAACCTTCCATGAACTTAACTCACTTGGCTTGTCTCTGGGACAACTTCAGTTGGCTCTTTAGATATCTCAAGGATTCATAGTCAGTGTAGATCACAAATTCTTTAGGCAACAGATAGCGTTGCCATGCCATTAAGGCTCAAATTAAGGAGTATAACTCCTTATTGTAGACGGAATAATTGAGTGTGGTTTCTCTAAGTTTCTCACTAAAGTAAACAATAGGTCAGCCTTCTTGCATTAGCACAGCACCTATGCCTAGTTCGGATACATCATACTCTACTTCAAATACCTTGTCGAAGCTCAGCAGAGCTAAGATGGGGCCTATAGTTAGCTTCTCCTTCACATCCTCAAAACTCCTCCTCTCTTTCTCACCTCATTTGAATTCAACATTCTTCTTTAAAGGTTCGGTGAGTGGGGCTATAATTATGCTGAAATTCTTTATGAATCAACGATAAAATGATGTTAGGCCATAGAAACTTCTCACATCTGCAAAATAAGTCAACTCAAGCCACTCTATGATTGCACTTATCTTCTCTTCATCAACTTAGATGCCACCTCCACTCATAACAAAACCCAAGAAGATCACCTTGGAATGGCAAAAGCTGCACTTCTTCAAATTGGCATAGAGCTGTTCAACTTGGAGTTTTGCAAGAACTTGTTGGAGATGCTCTTGGTGAGTCTCTAAGTTGAGACTGTATAATAGAAAGTCATCAAAATAAACTATGACAAACCTTCCCAGTAATTCTTAGACCACATGATTCATAAGTTGCATGAATGTGCTTAGCGCATTAGACAACCTAAATGACATTACAAGCTATTCATATAAACCATGTCATGTCTTGAATGCAGTTTTCTACTCATCACCTTTACACATTCGAATCTGATGGTACCTAGCTTTAAGGTTGATCTAGGAGAACACTCTTGCTCTACTCAATTCATCTAGCATGTCATCAAGCCTGGGTATGAGATACCTGTACTTGATGGTGATTCGATTAATTGCTCGGCTATCTACACACATCCTCCAAGACCCATCTTTCTTCGGCACTAATAAGGCTAGTACAATACAGGGGCTTAGGGACTCACACACATGCCCCTTCTTCATCAACTCATTCACTTGCTTCTGCAGTTTGGTGGCCTATTTAAGATTCAGTCCGTAAGCAGGCTTATTTGGCAGCGCGGCTCCTGGCTGTAGGTCGATCGCATGCTCGACGCCTTGGTTTAGGGGTAGACCGTTCGACAACTCTTCTAGAAACAAATCAACAAACTCCTCCAATAGCATTTTTACTTCGATCGGCAGCTCTTCCTCTTTATGTCTCGTCTCCAGAAGTCTCCTTACTAGTAGATAAGTCAGTCATCCAACTCCATTTCTCTTTTCAACTCGGCTTGGGTCAATACCAAAGCCTATTTCCTCAGAGTTTAGCTAAGTTGGGATTGCATGACTTTTAGTTGCTCGACAATCATAGGACTTAATTTCAACCTTCTTCCTTCATACTCCATAGAACATGTGTTCCTCCTATCGTCATACATAACTGCTTAGTCAAACATCCGTGGTCTTCCAAGTAGGAGGTAGGATACACTCATGGGCAGCACATTACAAAGCACTTCATGTCAATACTTGCTAATATAAATCAGTATAGACACCTATTTGTCTACTTGTAGGGCTCCCTTATCATTAAGCCAATGAAGCTTATAAGGCTTCGAGTGGGGCATGGTCGGTAATTTCAACTGCTAGATCATAAATGCAGAGGCTACATTAGTGCAACTCCCACTATCAACAATCAGCATACATAGTGATTCATTCACCTTGCATCCAATATGGAAGAGATTTTCTCTCTACTCGTCTTCAAGCATAGGATTGACACTCATTGTCCTTCTTAACACTAGAGTGGTCGGCATGAAGTTACCTTCCTCACTATAGATAACTTCCTCCTCAAATAGCTCGGTTTGTTCATCCTCCTTTAATTCCTTTACTTCCTCATCAGTATTATCAACCTCAATAGTCAGTGCCTCACCTTTAATCACCATTATTCACCTATTCGAATACTGAACGGCTATGTATCCAAATCCTTGGCATTTAGAACACTTGATCTCACTTGTATTTCTCCCTAAACTCTACCTTTTCTCAAACTTCCTCAGTAGCCTTGATTGGTTCCGTTCGCACAAGTAGACTCAGAACAGGTTGGCTACTGCCAAGATGGCTGGTAAGTGGTCAAAATCTTCCTGTTTGATGCCTTTCTATTCATCGAACGGCTTAGATTGCAAGTGTTCTAACGTCTAAGGTTTCCAAGACATCCTTAATCTCATACTTCAATCTACTAATGAATCAAGACATAGTTCGAGGGAAGGAATGAGAAGAATAGCCTTTGCCAACTCACTCTTATCCTATTAGTAGAACTGCTAGTCTTCTAAGCCTGTTAGTTATTTAGTTATTATGCTAGGTAAAAAGGGGAGCTTAATAAAGACCAGTTCTACAACTTCGCATCGGATCATTAGCATCAAGAATTCTTTAATGTAAGCATCTACACTCGATCCTTCTTGTCTTAGTTCTTGTAGTCACTTGAAGGCATCTTGTAGATAATAGCTCAGCATAAACCTTCTCTTCATAACTCTGTTCATATCATCCTAACTCCTAATCTCTCATTCTCTTTCCCTTCTTCTGATAGCTTACAAGTTCTTCCACCACAAGGCGGCATAACCAATGAACTCCAACATGGCAAGTCTAACCTTTGCATTATCGGGCACTTCGTGGCATTCAAACCGCTTTTCAATCATATCTACCCAATCTAGGTAATCCTTAGCATCACCACTTCTAGAGAAACCTAAAATACGCATCCTCAATCCTTCAACTCTAAGGGCTCGTATGTTTCTTTCCTTAAGCTCAGAATACTCCTCTACCTCGTCATCTCCTTCTACTTCCTCTTTAATCTCTTTAAGCGCTGGCCTTCGTCTAGCATCCCTACCAACTTCTTCAACTCGGAGTAGTCGAGCTAGGGCATTAGCTTAGCTAAATTGACCATTGCCTTATTCTTGCTGTTTGCATTCCCTAGTAAGGCTATTTTTAGCCCGCCACTTGTCTTCTTGTATAGCGATTGCCAAACTAGCTAAGAAGTCAATAAGCTTATCCAAGCGGTCACGTACTGACTGAGGTGTAAAGCTTCCTTTTTATCCTTAGCCATGATGAGTGCCACTTTCTTACTTTCCCAAAGTTCCTTAAACACTAGAATCTGACATTGTTGATTACTTCATAATGACAATTACACAACAAACTAACAATCAACCAAACTCTATTTTACATAATGAAAATAAGAGATAAATAGAGTACAAAACACTTCTCAATTGCTAAACTTCAAAGCTAACAATAGAACCGTTATTTCAGGAGAGCAGTAACAGGCTACTCAAAGAATACAGTAGCAAAATCTAGCTTCAAATGTAACCAAGAGCTCTAAACCAAGATGATACAGACTCATAGATGAACATACAAACCCAATATTACACGTAACTAAAAAGGTAAGTCCAAGCCGCAAGATGGCTCAAAAAGAAAATGATAATCGATGGTGAACAGGGGTTCTCGTATACAAACGATAGATAGGACACACCAACACCTTACACAAGCTCAGGGCACACTTGATATGCTGTATAAATATAGTCGAAGGTCACTCACCACTAGTCCACACTTGAATGGGCTAGATAAGAGTAGCTCAAGAGTAAACAAGATGACACTTAGCTCAAGAGAGGGTAAGAAAAATTTCAGTGTATTCTTCTATATATTCTTTTACGTTTGTTACATTATGTGATTATTTATAGTACTCTGTTAGGGCAAGTTCTACGTTATAGAAAATTACAAAAATGAAGCCCTATTTGCTAAAAAAAGGAAAATAATTTACAGGGAAAGCTTGAAATCATGCCTAACAAACGTCCTCTATTAGAAAGAACAGTAAAGTTGTTAGAAAGGACTGCGCACAAGCGTTTTTTACTCTGCGATTCTAACAATGTTGTGAGCCGAGTAAGGTCGAACCTCTGTTCAAGTTTGTTCGGCATTAGAAGTTCAGCACCCTAACTGTCAGGGTTGGACTAGGGTTAGCTCAGGGACGACTCACATGGTCAGCTCTTGATAGTTATCAACTTGGCCTTGGCTCCGTGGAAATTACTGTATTTAGATTTAGCACGTGGACTAGTGCATAGTGGAGGGTTCGGTTTGGTACGTCAACTGGTCACCTCGGTAACACCTTGGATAACATGGAGAGCGAAGTAACTCAGTAGATTGAACTAGGGCAAGCACTGCTCCTTAGCACTTAAGTCACCTTGGAAAACTTGGTGGACCACCTAAGAGAGCCCTCGGGCTCGAGAGTGTGTAATCAGTCCTTGATCCCTATCATAACTAATCGCACAAGGTAGCGCCTAACATAATTAGCAAAACCTCACATCAGTTTCACTTATTTCGATTGCACATTAAGTAATTATACTCATAATTAAGATAGTCTTAAAGACATGATAAATAACCTAATTTGAGTGGTTTAATTAACTATAGTACTATAGTGGTTACTTAGGACACTTAGGAATCAACTATCAACCTAAAAAGAGGAGCTCTAGTTGACAATTAGAGTGTATGGTTGAGAGCAACATGAAGCAATCGACTTATCCCTCTTGATTCATCCTAAAATCATCCAATTAAAAGAAAGGTTGACTAATACTTAACCCGGTCAACCACTCCTTGTTAAAAATTACTCTAAAGTACCTATAACTTCAAAGATTAACCTTTTAATCCACTGGAAATAATACCATGTGATTCCAATTAGATATCCTTAATATTTCCATAATTTAATCTCTTTTTGCATTGAATTTTACCAAGGAACAATGGTTATACATTTTCTAAAAGTATATCTCTTCCTCTTTTCACTGAATACAACTAACTTGTTGAAATCACAATTACATAACAATTCTATATTAATCCTAAACTTTACGATTCTTTAATGAAAGAGATTGAACTTATGAACCTTTCATAAGAAGGAAACACTAATTCTACCCATACATATAATGACCTAACCAAGACTCCTCCCATTAAAGTATTATTAACTTTCGTACAACATACCACATGGTTAGAGTTGCATCACATTCTATGTAAGTGACAATATACTCTACCCCATTATAGAGTTGACATTCTTGTCGATTTTGTTACATGGGTTTAGGACCATACTTTATAGGGACTTCATCTTTTCGGATGGTAAATTACTCTAATACTACTTGTAACGATCTAATCAAAGTTTCTTTTGTAAAGATATTGTCTACTTTGCATAACATGCATGGTTTTATCCCTTTATATAACTACTTCTCTAGAGTTTACTCATCACTCTTCCCTAATTATGCTTAACTTTAAAGTCCTGATAACTTTCAAACTACTATAAACACAGTTGGTAGATATCACAACATGTATACCCCACATGCTTGCACAAGATTATGTCATTGGTTTCTTTGGCTTCTCCTGTGCAACTATATATGCACAAATCAAGTAACTTAAATTGTCAAACTAGCGATTCTACTTAGAATCATTAAATGGTCTATAAAATCAAAACGTAGAAATATAAGTTTTTACAATTTATGTAAAATAGATTTAAAAAATTATTAATATACTTATAGTAGTTATTCAAAATTTGAAATATACGATGAAAATAAAAAAAAAATGAAGAAATTAAGTTTTTGTTTTTCCATAAAAGTTCTTAATATATAGTCAATATGTATGGAAGAAGGAAAAATAAGGCTGAAACTAAACATTTTCCCTATTTTTTTCTTAAAAAAAGTGTAAATTAAAGAGAACCAAATATTTCAACTCATTTTAAGTTATTAACAGTATAAAATAAAGTATATAGTTTTCTTTATAAACTTTGTTATTGAAATTGAAACTTGGATAAAAGGTATAAACATAAAATAAGAGATTGAGAGAGAAAAAAAGAGGTAAAAAATTGGAATAAAATAAAACAAATGTTATAATGCCTTAATAATAGATAGCTTGTAAAAGGCTAGTTACATTTATTTTTTCTTTAATTTTTTATTTCATTTAACTCAAATATGTAAAATTAGTAAACTCGATAAAAAATATAAATTTTTACCGAGTTTATATATAAGTTCGGTTAAAAACATAAGTTTCTATACAAAAAAAAAAAAAAAGTTTCTACACCCAAGTTAATTCAGAAAAACTACCTAAAATGGTAAACTTGTAAAATCGCAATTTTGACAACTATGTAAGAAACATCGTTAGCGACAAGGTTAAGGGAAAAAGGTGATTTCTCCCTTCTCTATTACTAAACTATGAGTTATATCAAAGAAAACCTTAGCTCTCATCAAATGGCTGCAATGGCCAACCATGTTAAGATAAATGTAGTGTTTCTATAATGTCACCATTCTTTGCATGCCTCACGTAATAACATCTTATACGATCGAGAAGAGATATATATATATTTCAATACTTGCATTCTACCTTCTCATAAAAAACAACATCTATAAGTTTGAAGTGCTTCCACTTATTAGAGGATCATTGCCAACAATGAAATGAGCTCTTAAACTAGTATATTTAAAGTTGTTTCTTGTTTCATGTAATTTAGTATATGTTATCCTAATTATGCCCTTTTTAGGTCTTAGGCATGTATTAGCTCTTCAGTTGTTAGTAATTGAGAATCTTAATAGTAGTTCAACTCTAATTGTGACTATCAATGTATCTAATGGGATTGTATCATCAGCATCATAAGCGAGATTGGAACCAAGTGTTAGGGTCAATCATTGAGTATGGTAAATTACATTGATGGTCTAACTATTGAGTAAGGATTTTCAAATAAGGATTTAAGAAAGCAAGAAGGGTTTGAACAATGCTAAAGAAAGAACTCAAGGGAAATAGAGGGGTGTGAGCTTTTCACTTTTGCATGTTAAATGGTTTAAAAGTATGTTCCCATCTCCAAAGATGCATGTATTTCAATTTTTTAGCCATTGCTATCATGTGACAACTTCAAAATGGCTACTTTTCTTGCTAAATTTGTTTGATTGTTCTCATCTAATCACTCTTAACTATAAGAATACATAGACTACCTAACAATCCACTATTTGTTAGAATAATATTTAGAGACAAAAGATAGGATTACTTTTAGGTGTAAAATATCAACTTTTCTAAGGTGATATTGCCTCCACTATCAATTCACCTTCAAAATATAACAAGTAAAGCTCTCTTAAAATCTCTTTTGTAATTTGTGAGAAGGATTAATTGTACTACATTAAAGAGATCAGTAGCCATATTTATTTAAGTTAGAGAGACATAATTGCTCAGATTGAATAGTCATAACCTATGATTTATATCTATTAGTTACATCTGTAGGAAGAAGAACATACCTCGGTTCTTACTACCAGCTAACAACCAAGCAACATCTAGTTGACCTTATAGCTAGCCTTACAACCGGTTATCAACCAATCGACTAATTGTCTTTGTAGATGGTAACTAATTAGTACCAACCAATAACTTGCAAGCAATTGTTTGCTCCTGTAGCTAGCAACTAGCTTTACAATAGATCATCCATGAACCAATAACCAATTGCTCCTATAATTAGCTCCTCCCTTTTTCTCTTCTCCTTAATGTGAGATTTCTATGATGGCAAAAAAAAAAAATGTGGGATTAACGTTGTGTATTACAATTTATACTAACACTATCAAGTATTGGGATGCTTTTTTTTTCGGCATTTTAATGCTTGATAATGGATTGCTGAAATTATCAAGCTACATAACTGAAAGGCAAAAAAAGAAAAAAAGAACGGCCCTTACAAGTGCAAGAGCCCATTATATTGTGCCTAATTAGTGATAGGAATCAACCTTTAGGACCCTCGGCCAATCATGAGCAAGAGTTCTAGCCAACTTGACCTATCAGATCCTCAATTGTCTACCAAGTATTGAACAATCCTTAATTTACAGAGCTAACCTATTTGTAAGCCCTAACTCCCGAAGTGTATAGAGCATTATCTTGTTAGATTAAGGTCAGTCTGAGATGACTAGGAGCCTAGAGCTAATCCTTCAGACCCATTCTATAGATTACCCTCCATTATAAACCTAAACTTGTCAAGGTCATGGTGTCGAGCTGTCAATGAGCCCTGCTACTGTAACCTTATCTAAAATGGTTAGCAACCATTATTTGCAAAAGCCGCTAACCTCTCTCATGAAGATACGCATCCCACTACCCACAAATGTACAATTTGATGTTGATATTCTCTTTTCAAAAAGATCACAAAATTTTCCTTTCTCTTTTATGTATATTGCCAAATTTAGTCTTTACCCTTTTTAGTAATTTTGTGTAAAGGAATGTAACTTTAGGTATCTAGTATAAATACCTTATTATAACATTTGTTGTAATTAGATATTACTCTTTATTGAATGAATTTTTTCTAAGTTTTCCTCTCTTCTCCATGTGCTAAGACCCCTATCCCAACTCATAACAATACTTAAGCAAGATTGTGTGGCGAGCAACCCATTGTCTTAGATAGGTGAGTCACATTCGACAAGACACCAGTCATAAATGCTTAAGTTAGTATGTCACATCTATGAGTAGCTCACGATTGCTTACCCTTCTACCTACATTTCCACCTTGACCTATTTTCCTATTTCTTCAATAACTTCAAAGTATCCATTCATGCTATGGTAAGACCTCTTCCAAGGTTCTTACTCCTATTCCCTATTTGTTGGGCCCTTTTATCTTATTCACTTGGGTGAAATGGAGCTATCCCCCATTACTCCTTATAGGGTACTTATTACACTAATCACTATCATTTTAAACCCGAAGTCACAATTACAGATGGAATTCCAATTCTTCAAATTGCTAACTAGGGATTCTTTATCTCAACTTATAAATCAAAATTCTAGAATTTCCTCTTACTTTTTTCCTAAAATATCTTTATGCAAATTTGAAAATTACGCCATTTTACCCCCAAATTAAAACATCAAACCAAAAAAATCAAAGATCCCTAATCTCTCTATCATCTTCTTCATTGGTCTCTCTCTCCCACTCTCTTTCACGCACTCTCTCTCTCTCTCTCTCCATCAAAGTTTGCCTCTTCACCAATCATATGCTTGTTGAGTTCATCTAAGACTTTACCGATATAAAATTTTAAGAAGAAAATTTCTGTGTGTGTGTATTCATGTCACAGGCCAAAGAGGGCCAATATATATACAACATAGACGCACTAACCAAACTTCTAAACATAGAAAACAAATATCCTAAATATACTCTTTACATAATTGACAGATATTCCTAAATATTCTAATACTTTCTAAACATAGAAAATATCCTAAATATACTCTTTACATAATTGACAGATATTCCTAAAATATTCTAATACCCCCTCTCAAGTTGGTGCGTGAAGATTGCAAACCCCTAACTTGCGTAGAAGATACCCAAACTGCTATATCCCCAATGCCTTAGTAAAAATATCAGCGAGTTGCTTAGAGCTACATACATAAGCAATCTGAACATGTCCATGTTGAATCTCATCACGAATAAAATGACAATCAATTTCAATGTGCTTTATGCTCTCATGAAATACGGGATTTGCATTAATGTGTAAAGCTGCGTGACTATCACAATACAACAGCATAGGATGAGAGTGTACAACACCGAGAGACAGCAAAAGACCCTTTAACCATTTCAGTTCACACATAGTAGTAGCCATGGAACGATATTCTGCTTCAGCAGAGGATCTCAACATTGTATGTTGCTTTTTAGTCTTCCAAGAAATTGGAGAAGTCCCTAACATAACAAAATATCCAGTAAGAGATCGTCGAGTTAAAGGACAACTCCCCTAATCAGAATCACAATAAGCATACAACCGAAGATCACTATCAGCTCGTAAAAGTATTCCTTGTCCAGGACTGCCCTTCAAATAACGAACTACGCGCAAAGCTGCTTCCCAATGAGCTTCCCTTGGTTGATGCATAAATTGTGCCAAAATATGAACACTGTAGGACAACTCAGGTCGAGTAAGAGTCAAATAAATCAGTCTTCCTACCAATCTCCAATACTTCTCTGAATCTGCCAACAATGCATTTTTACTAAGGCTAAATGATGATTTTGTTCATTGGGAAAACCAGATGGTTTAGCATCCAATAATCCAGCTTCACTGATAATATCCAAAGCATATTTACGTTGGCAAAGAAAAATTCCTTCTTGATTCCGAGCCACCTCTACGCCTAAAAAATACTTCAATGTTCCCAAATCTTTCATGTAGAAGCAGTGGCATAAATAATCTTTAAACTTCTGAATGGCAATTCCATTATTCCCCACAATAACAAGATCATCGACATACACCAATATACTCAAATGTATCTTGTCTCGATTTAAAGTAAACAATGAATAATCAGATTGAGATTGAAGAAATCCATACCGCTTTAATGTAGTTGTCAATTTGGAAAACCAACATCTGGGGGCCTGTCGTAACCCATAAAGTGATTTAAGTAATCGACAAACTTTGCCATGCTGTTGAGTAGAGAACCCAGGTGGCATCTTCATGTACACCTCTTCTTCTAAATCTCCATGCAAGAATGCATTATGAACATCCATTTGATGGAGTTCCCATCCCTTTGTTGCTGCCACTGAAAGAAAAGTACGTACAGTAACCATTTTTGCAACAGGAGCGAATGTCTCATTGTAGTCAATTCCTTCGATCTGATTATTGCTAGGAATCACCAATCGAGCTTTATAACGTTCAACCGAACCATCTGAGTTATATTTGATGTTGTAAACCCATTTACTACCTATAGCTTGCTTTCCCTGTGGCAAATCTTCCACAGTCCATGTCCCATTAGCCTCAAGTGCCTCAATTTCTTTCATCATAGCTTCTTTCCATCGAATGTCTTTGATGGCCTGAATATAAGAAACAGGCTCCTTTTCGGTTGTCATAGCTGCTAAAAAAGAACGATGTTGTGGAGAAAATTTGTCACAATTTACATAATGTGCTATAGGATAGGAGGTACCTGTGGACGGAATTAGATTGGAGGAACATGCAGAGAGACTTATTTGTTGTGCAGTATATGTCACAAAATCTCACAATCAAGTAGAAGCTTCTTTTGTTCTATGACCCTGTCCAAGTTGTTCTGAAACAGATTCACCTAAGATTTCAATGACACCCCCCCTGTCGTTATTATCACTTTGAGTCACAGTCGAATTCTCAGGTACCTTACTTTCGTCTTCCTCATTCAATTCACCATTAAAATGATTGGTGATATCGAAAGAAGCATCTTGTACAAGATCTGGTTGCACACCTTCCTTATCGGCATATGGAAATTCAAATTCAGAGAACATAACATCCTTGGATACAAAATATTTTCCTGTATCGAGATCATAAACTTTCCACCCTTTTTTTCAGAAAGGATATCCTACAAATAAACAACGTTGACTCTTGCTAGCAAACTTGTCTTTTTCCCTATTTAAGTTCCGAGTATAACACAGGCACCCAAAAGTTCGAATGTGATTATAACTAGAAGGTTTACCAAACAGTATCTCATAAGGAGTCTTTTCTCCTAATAACTTAGAAGGAGTCCGATTGATCAAATATGCAGCCATTAGAGCACATTCTCCCCAAAATTTGATGGGAAGATTGGCCTGAAATCTTAAAGCTCTAATCACATTTAAAATATGACGATGTTTCCTCTCAACACGTCAATTCTGTTGAGGTGTTCCTACACATGAGGTCTGATGTAAAATTCCATTTTCAGAAAAATAGTTATGCAAGCCAGCAAATTCAGTCCCATTATCACTTCTAACTATCTTTACATCTTTTTGAAATTGTCTTTTAGTCATGGCAAAAAAATTACGCATGACAAGTTCCACTTCTGTTTTTTCAGTTAACAAATATATCCATACACCCTTAGAAAAATCATTAACAATGGTAAAGAAATACGAGGCCCCACAAGAAGCATTAACACGATAAGGTCCCCACAAATCACAATGAATTAATTCAAAAATTTCATTTGCTTTAGTGTCACTAGAAACAAAAACTTCTCTTGTTTATTTAGCTCTTAAACAAATGTCACATGGTTTATTTTTTACTAAATTCAACTTGAGGAAGAGATTCCACAATTTTTGCAGACGGATGCCTCATCCTCCTATGCCATAATTCAAAAGGATCTACATGGCTTGTCTTGCATGCTTGGACTGATACTGTTGACTTCAAATAATAAAGTCCCTTGTACTGTTCACCCATTCCAATCACCATCCTCGAGGTACGGTCCTGTATAACACAAATTTTATCAGTAAATTGGACATTACAATTAGAGCCATCAAGCAATTGCGATACAAATATCAAATTACAATTCAAATTTAGAACATAGAGAACATTGTCTAGTTTGATATGTTTTCCCAAGCAAACCGATCCCTCCTTCAATGCCATCACCTACTCTCCATTAGGTAATCCAATTGAACATGCCACAATTTCTTTCAAATTTGTTAAACATTCTAAAGTATCTATCATATGTTGTGAAGCACCGGAATTAATAATCCAATTTAGATTATCCTTACCATTCATCTTCTCACTAGTATCCAGTTTGCACGTATTCAACAAATTGAGAAAGAATGACCATTGTTCTGCTGTCAAGGCCCTAGAAGCTGTATTTTCTTCCGTTGCTGCTATTGATGATGATGGCTGCTTAATTATATGGGTTGTATTCACCTTTGGCGTATTACTTTACCTACACCCTGTACTCTATCCCTCGCTAGTCATAGCGTTTTTTTTTTTTTTTTCTTTTTTAACCAAGCTTTGATACCATATAAAATTTTAAGAAGAAAATTTCTGTATGTGTATATTCATGTCACAGGCCAAAGAGGATCAATATATATACAATATAGACGCACTAACCAAACTTCTAAACATAGAAAACAAATATCCTAAATATACTCTTTACATAATTGACAGATATTCTTAAATATTCTAATACCTTCTAAACATAAAAAATATCCTAAACATAGAAAATATCTTAAATATACTATTTATATAATTGACAGATATTCCTAAAATATTTTAATAACCGAAGTCTCCATCGAAGTAGATTTCATCGAAACTAGAATCATCTGTTGGTCCGATTGAAGACTTCATCCAAAACGTCCTCTCTACTAAGTTAGCTTCGCCGAGGACTTCCTCTCATCAAAGTCTCCAATCAAATCTTCATCGGAGATTGCATTTCACAGTTTTCTTTTTACTGTTCCAATTTCCGTAAAGACTACATTTTACAAAACTTAATTGGTCTTTATTGCTATTTTATAACTCCATCGAAGTCTTCATTGATTTGGGGTTTCATCAATTTTTACTTCATTGGAAACTTCATCTTTATCATTCCTATTTTCCCATTTGATTACGTCTTTATTCTTATTTTTCAATTTTGATTAGGTTTTCTGATCCAGTTTGGCATTATGGGCATCCAATTTTGATTGGGTCTCAATTTGGGTAAATGGGTTGGGGATATTTAGGTCTTTTTAATTATTATTCAAACTTTATTATTATTTTTTTTTATCTAATGTTAATCTATATATAACCAACTAAACAATGTATTACAATTCTATTCCATTCATTCTTTATTCTATTTAGCAAAAATGAAGGATCCGTTATAGATTTCAAATCGAACCAGGAAAATATTATCACACCGGTGCTTGTACTGGCGCACATCGTGGCAGCTCTCCGCTATTACCTGTGACTGCTAGATTTTGGACAATATGAAAACATGGGGTACAAGGTTGCATTCTTAATTATTGTCTTCAGTATTCAGACGGTTACTTATTTACATGAATCTTGGGGCTTAAGGCAAGTGGCCAACTCTCATCCATCTTAGACTTTAACTTTATCAGTCAACTGGCCACCTAATCCTCAAGGAGAAGAAATAAATTTCGCAATGTCCTATCTCTCTTTCTCTGACCTCCGTCTAGCAGAAGAAAGCTATATTTTAATGTTGAAGTTGAAATTTCAGTTCCGCTGCAGGTTCTCCCTAGTCGTCAAGAAACTAATAAATTTTCATGTATTATTAAACATACCGTTATTAACGAGTACTTTAGAGGCTTTTTCTTTCATCGATTTAATAGAAAAGCAAAATTTTTTAAACACAAGTTACGTATTATATCAAGACGGTATATGCTTTGCATTATTAAAAAAAAAAATTTCTACGGCTCTTAACAAATAAATGTACGAACACGTGCTAACAAGGTCATTTTATCTATTATAAAATAAATCGATTCCAGGTCTTATCGCTTCTAATCTTCATATGTGCATACCTCTGAAGTCTCTTGAAAATAATATGTATTATTCTTTATGGACTTTTTCGCTCGTTTTTCCAATTGGAAGAGATTTGAAGCAATAGCTGTTTGTGTACAGCTTTATGATAAAAGATAGTTTATACGTTGTTTGCTGTTTCAAAGTCTACCTTCCAGAGAGCCGTATGAATTTTCATTTAGGAAAAATATTAGAAAGAGGTGGAAGGAACGGCATGTGGAATAGTAAGAGAAAGCTTTACCTGCTGTCGTGCGTTTATTTTCAAAATTCCCCACATTGAAACTTGAACAAACTTAAAAAGTATGCATTTATAGTGCGTTGATGTAAATCGGAAACAGAGTATAATTCCACACGGCTTGAAGACTTATTGGCAACGCTAATAATCATTATAGGGTATCTTTGAATTATCAAACTTTAATACTTTCCAAAGATTAACCAAATCCTTAATTTCGGTCTTCCCTAACTTCCTTTTAAGGATATACATAAAGATTACTTCTGGTGAATGTTAGGATACAGTAATCTGTACGTGCTAATGTTGAAAAAAAAGAATATTTTAATAATTTTTTAACTTATGGAAAGAAACCCTTTTTAGAAACAAACTAAACAGCGGTAAGAGAGGTAAAATACTAATGGCACGGAGTTCATAACCAACACTGAAAGTTCCTATCTATAGTAGTTCATGAAATTTCTTATATTAATAGGCTTACGGCTTCATAAAAAAATTCATCGGTTCATAACACTCAATATCACATTTGATATGATACTAATACAAGTCAATAACATGATTTTTTTTTTTTTTTTCCATTTTGTCTTTCCTACTTGTTTATGGATTTATTCAAAAATCACGAGCTTGCTTTGCACTCAATTGTAAGACACCATATTATTTGTAGCATAATTAATAAATTTTGTAAAAACTGAATTTTCTATTTCATGAAACTTTGATTCTCATAATAACGAACTTTAAAGTATCAAAATCTAATGTCATAACTAATAATAGTTTCGTAACATTCAATAAATTTCGTATGCATCTCTATAGTTCGTAATTTTACTTTTATTCGTAAAGTTCCTAACAAAAACACAGCTAACTTAAATTGCCTAATAGATTCATAACTTTCATCGCTAAAATTATGTTTTATCCATTGTAAAGTTCCTTATGTTTTGTAATTCTTCAGATGTTCATAACTTTTCTAGCAATTCCTCTCCATTGCATATAATTTGTAGTTCTCCTCCATTACTATTAATTATCCTTAAAAATTGAATTTACTTGTAAAAAAATAATCGTATTTCGTGATTTTATTTGTGAGGTTCATATATTAGCTTACATTCGTAATTCATCTTTTCTTAGTAAGTAACCTTTTTTTCGCAATAACATCTAGTAAAGCTTCATAGCCAATAGCCATCCACATGCTCATAATTTTCATTTCTATAAAATAATTTTGATGAAAGTAATATGCCTGTAAAATCCTTAATACCAAAATTTCCATGAACGATTGAGTAAGTTTATTTTGTAATAATATTTGAAAACTCTTTGATTTTCTTTATGCTTGTAATTTACCAGAAGTTTATAATTAATCATAAAACTTCATAATACATCATAACAGTTCATTATTTGTATTGATATTCATACATTTACTGTTTGTTTTTTGTCCAACTAGACCAAGTTTATTCTATGTTTCTTTATCTATTTGCTGATGCTCAAGGAATTCTACATGAGTTCTTACCCCAATATCACACGCTCCTTGGTGAAAGAAAGTTCTTTGACAAAGAACGTGTAAAAATATGCTTTTTATTTTACTTTTTCTCTCTCTCTCTTTTTTTTTTTTTTATAAGTTTTTATCAGTTCAAATGTGTTATCATGGCCCAAGTCAACTTTAAAATAATGTAGAGAGGCTTTTATAAAGGAACTCAAGGATAAAGTAGTAAATGTCTTTAAGAAGAGTTCCTTAAAATATTAATATGGTCCCTAAATATCCCAATTCTTTTAAAGGTTCATAATTTTCAATTGCATGTGCAATTAAAGATACCCTATAAGCTCCTTCTATCAAGAGGCTTTGAGTTTTGCGGTAGCATGAAACAATTTTATCTTCTTCGTATTACTATGTCTCTAGAGTTAATAATTTTCGATGAGGAACTAATAAACTTAATCATTTACTACCTTTATTCTTCGGTTTTCAATTAAGGTCTATCCTGTAGAGGAACTCAAATTGGACTAGTGATCAATTTCCAAGTATTGTCATAAACCTAACCGGTTACTTCCAATTATGTAAATCAATAGTTTTAATTCGCACTTAAAGGTAGAGCATTTCCTATTTTTATAGAAACTCATAGAAACCAAAAAAAAAAAAAAAACAATGGTATTCCCAATTATAACCCCTCTATGATAATGTATCTCTTCTAACCATTCCCATAGTATATGAAACAAATGTATGCATTTCGATTAAAGTCATATTCAGTGCTTATGATTCCACCATATATGCCTTTTTCTTGAGTTGAGAAATATCAACATGCTAATGTCCTCTAGTGTTTTATTTTAGTTTTTATAATTCTCTAATGATTTGATCTAAATGTACACAATTTGATCATACTACATAGTTTATGTTTAGTCTTGAACTTTAGTTTGGATTAATAAGATTCTAAAGGTTTGCAAATCCACCAAATAAATTATTCTACAAAATTGTGATGAATGATTATAATGAAAAATAATGGCAATCAATTAATTGCAACGAGTAAATTAGAATATGGACTAAGGTGTATGCTAAAAATTTACATTGAAAAAGTCTTAGTAAAGAAGGATAAAAGAGGTAACTGAAATTTACCATCACAAATAGGAAGAAGAATGAGTTACATGGAGTAGTCACTTTCACTGACCTTAAACAACATACTCAAAAGTGTCTCACTTAATATAGAACACAAAAGGAAGAAAACAAGAAACTTAGAGAAGCTATATCTTGGATTGTAGTCAGTTAAGGCCACCAATAATCTATCAGGTGGTCCAATTAGTTTTCACTTGTCAATAGTCTACTAAATTTTAGTTAAACTCTTAGTCAATTGGCTTATAGGTTATAGATGCTGGCTTCCAACTAAAGTTGTCACATGCATGCTACATAGTACTCGAGTTGTATGTAGCTTTAGAGAAGTGATATAGAGAATGACACTCAATTGAATGGCTAAGAGAGAACGCATGGAGGAAGAATAAGCAATAATGAAGTGTGAAATGCACAAATGACAAACAAAGAAGTCTTAAATAACCATAGGCATCAAGCTTGTATCTCAAGTAAGTAAAACCAATTTTTTATTTGAATTGTGTGTTTGATCTTAGAGATTAGAGTTCTCATAGTGCAATGCTACTTCTTTGGTCTCTCCAAAGGTTGCAAACGAAGAGGAATGACTGAATATTTATGGACTCTTAGGTGTGACGGCATTTGTTAGATCATCTTGGTCATAGACAAATGATATGGAGCTTACTCATTTCATGATAACTTACAAGAAAATTTTCTTTGTAGGTTACAAGTACATGTTAAGAGTAGATATGGAAGCACCAAATTGAGTTAAAACATTTAACTTAATCATGCTTACATTCTTCAATTCTTTTGTCTTTTATAAATCAATTTGCATTCAAACCTTTAGAGAGAAAGTTCAATGTACTAGTGAGCTTATCCCATTGCAACCTAAAACCAATTTCATATTTCATTAAATACTAAAGCATATTACATTAGAGTTGATTACAAGATAAGTTGGTTGATAACTTGACTTGAACTAACATTTGATAAACATGACAGCATCTCATATAAACTTGATATAACTAACAAATACTACAAAAACTAACCACAATTAACAAAACATGCAAACACGAACACTAAAAAAACTATTTCCTAACTCTAGATGTTTTCTTGTGAGCATAGTGCTTGACTTTCTGAAAGTAAATGATGTTTGGTGTCCTTTAACCTTGAATACATTCTAGTATAGATTAATGAACCTCAAAAATGGGTAAAGTATTAAAATAACCATGAATGTGCCCCTAATAGACAAACCACTATTAACAGACTTATTGTCCCATCTAGTAGCTAAGAATGGGAGTCTTAGAAGGGTTGATAAGGTTAAGAAGATTCAAAAGCAGTGGAATAATATGATAAAGTTTAGGCTTCCTGATAATGATTTTATGAAAATCAATCAAGGTTCGATGGTTGAGTGTGTTCATATCTTACTCAAAAATTGAAACTTAGTACAAATTGTTAAAATCATATGATTTCACTAATAATCCAAAAACACCAATCAAGTGATGAAAGCTAGAAGTAGAGAGAATGAGGAAAACTCCATTTCAATACAAATTTGAAAATAAGTCGTGTAACTTAATTATCGATACAAAAAGTAAAGTTTGTTATTTATACCTAAACTAAAGAGACTAACTAATTTGTAACTATACACCGATGTAAAAATGACAAGTATTAGCTTACCCTACTGACATATGTGTTAAATACAAGTAAGAAATAATCTACTAAACTGCACAAGCTTAACAACCCCCTACAGTGCCTTGCCAATTGAAGCTATTGTCAAGTAAAGACATGGTGAGCATATCAACAACTTGGAACTTTAAAGAAACATGATTGACCTACAAGAACCTTGAGACAACATGATCTTATACAAAATGGACATCCACGTCGATGTGTTTAGTGCATACATGTAAACAAGGATTAGTAGCAATCAATAAAGTAGATATATTATGACCAAAAATATTAATAGGTAAGGAAAGATTGATCCCTAAATCTTTGAGTATGTAAGAAGTCTACAAAACCTCTTTAGTGGCTACAGTAGACTTTGGTATTCTGCTTCCATTAAGGATGTGGAAACAGTGGGTTGTTTCTTAGTTTTCTAAGAAACCAAAGTATTTCTAAGTAATAAGCAATAACAATGAATAGACTTATTATCAAAGGAAGATGTAACCTAATAAGAGTCAAAATAAGCACATAGTTGCAATGGATTATGTGTTGGATAAAACAACCCAAGAGATATAGTGTCCTTCAAGTATTTGAAAACATGAAAAAGTGCTTGAAGATGTGAAGTGCGCAGATGTGACATGTGTTGACTAAGTGCATGAACAGCAAAACTAATGTTTAGACATGTCAAATTGATGTACGACAAGCAATCAACCCATCTCCTATAATAAGTAGCATTAGTTAACAAATCCCCAGTATCGTGATCCAACTTAAGAACACTAGGAAATGGAATCTTCGTTGGCTTACAAGTAGATAAGCTTGTCTCAAGTAATACATCAAATATAAACTTGTGTTGGTTAAGCAAGCAACTAGAAGTGGTTTGACACAATTCAAGCCTAAAAAAAATAATGTGCATTCCCCAAGTCTTTGATTGTGAAGGTAGAGTGCAGCTGATCTTTTAACATAGTAATAAGTGATTCATCCAAACTAACAAGTAATATATCATCTATGTATAGAAGAACTATCAAAAAACCATCATTGTTCTTCCTAGTAAAGAGAGAGAGATCATGTAGTGATTATAAAAAACCAACAAAAATTAGGAATTGAGAAATCTCAAGGTTTCGCTGCTGTGACACCTACTTTAAACCATACAAGGACTTTTTAAGAAGACAAACTTGGTTAAATTTTGCTTTAGAATATCCCTCTAAAGGTAACATATATATTTCTTCATCTAAATGACCTTATAAGAAAGCATTATTTATGTCAATTTGGTGAATAAACCAAAATAAAGAAACTACAACAACTAAAAAAATATGCACGGTATTCAATTTAGCAACAAGAGAAAATATTTCATTGTAATCTTACCCTTCAACTTGTGTATAACCCTTAGCAACTAGTCTAGCCTTATACCTCTCACCACTTCCATCCAACCTAAACTTAACTTTGTAGACTCACTTACACCTAGTTGCTTTCTTTCCTAGAGGTAGAAAAGTAAGATCCCAAGTTTGATTACTTCATAAAGCATCCAATTCTCTGTATATTGCATCAATCCACTCTTGATGTTTTATAGCTTAGAAATAATTGCATGGTTCTTGGATAGAAAGGACGTGTTGAAGGGATACAACATAGTCTTGGGGATATTTAGAATACATGGAAGTAGAAAACAAGGGATATTTGATTTGTGACCTAGATAAGGAAGAGCCATTAACAATAGGATTAGAAGTGAGAGTGTACAAAGTCAAACAACCATGCTGGGGACTTTTTAACTCTAGTAAACCGGTGTAAAGGAGGACTAGAAGAAGACTGATTAGGAAATGAGAAGACACCTTTAAGAACAAAAATTTAGATTGTAAAGCCTCATGGACACCTGGCAACGTATTAAGAGAAGTGTCAAACGAAATGGTTTAAGGATAAGAGACTGGTAATAAGGATTAGTTTGTAAAGTATGTATGAGAATTAGTATTATCAGGAGAAGAAAGATCATTGTAAGGAAAAATATGTTTGAAAAAACATACATCCCTACCAACTTGAAATTGTTTAGCGAAAATGTCATAGACCTTATAAGCCTTCTAACCTGCAACATAGCTAAGAAAGACACATTTAACTCCCATAACATCCAACTTATCTTTAAAAGGATTAAGATTAGTAATATAACATAACCAATGACACGAACTTCACTATATAAAGGTGGTGTATGATAAAATGACTCAAAAGGTGTTTTCCAAGCAAAGGATTGAACAGGCATGAGATTTATCAAATGAGTGGCAGCCAGCAAGCAAGCATTCTCCCCAAAACATCTTATGCAAGTTGGCATGAATCCTAAGTGCTCTATTAGTGTCAGGTAAATGCCTATGTTTCCACTCAATTTTTCCATTTTGTTGATAAGTAAATGGAGAAGTTTTGTGATGTATAATTCCTAGGCTAAATAAAAGTGCTTAGAAATCATGAGAGATAAACTCTCCCCCATTGTCAGTTCAAATAATCTTAGGTGTGGACGAAAATTGGTTTGCAATAAGTTTGAAGAACTAATGCAGTATAGTATAGGTTTGGCTTTTGTGGTGCAACAAATGGATCCAAGAAGAACAAGTGTAGTCATCCACTATTGTAAGAAAATATTGTGCACCAATCAAAGAAGCAACATGATATGGTCCTCAAACATCAACATGGATTAGCTTAAAAGTAGAAGAAGTATGTGTATTGCTCTTAGAAAAAGCTAATCTATGAAATTTTGCTTCTTGACAAGTGGAACAAAGAACATTATTCACATCTAAGCTTTTACAATCAACAAGATATTTCAACTTAGACAAAGATGTATGACCTAAACGATTATGAAGCAGTAACAAATCATTATAATGATTAAAAGAAGAATATGCATTAGACATACTAATTATTTTTTACTCTAGAATATAAAGACCATTTGTTGCTGCTACTAAGGCTACATTCTTCTTAGATACCACGACTTGAAAGAAACAAGAAGAGGCATCAAATATGGCTTATAAGGGTTGTGTATTAACTAGTTTATGGACAAACGACAAATTATGCTTAAACTTTGGTATATGTGAAACATTTTTTGAGCAGTGAGTTATGGTGTCAAATGAACTAAACCAACCTAATATGAGTACAAGAAATTTCCATAAAGCAGTTTAATCAAAGCTAGGGTGTTTAAGGGTATAATATAACGTAAAAGTTAAAAGTGTGGTGTCATGTGGTCTGTAGCTCCTATGTCCACTATCTAAGATAACATACAATTATTCACAACTACTAAACTAGGAGAAGTAGATGAAAACATACCTACACCTTGTATTGTATCCATAACACTAGTAAGATCTTAAGATTTCATCATTTTGGCTACCTCAAAACATAACTCCTTAAAAAACTGCATGTTAAGAGACTTCACAACATTAGAGTGTTCAACTTTCTACCGTTCCTCAAAAGGAGTATCCACCACAAACATAGCCATCTTATGACCAATTGAATTAACAGCAAATGAACTAAAACTGTTTCCTTTAAAACTCAACCTCTTTCCCTTATACCAATCGAGATATCTGACTAGTTGAAAGCACATTTCCATGGTATGCCCTTTAGGCTTGCAGTGTTTACAAAACACACCTCTCTTATTCTTGTTCCTATTAACCGAACTGCCTCTGTTGGAATAATAAGCAGCCATATTTAAATTTTATCCAAGAATTCTACTCAAACAAGATAAAAGGCTTTGTTTAATGATGGTAAAGGTTCAGTAAATAAAATCTAACTTCTTATGCCCTCATAACATTCATTTAATCACATGAGAAATTGGATCAACCTGTTATGTGGCTCATACTCTAAAATACGCTCTTTCATAGCACATGTATAGTACTCCATAAGACCATAATCACACTTATGGAAAGAATGTAATTTATTCAACTCATCCTAACACTTACACAATTTGTTAAAGTAAGCACTAATAGCCAAATTATTTTGCCTTAAACTACTAATTTTCTATTGTAGCTAGAAAATAAGATGACCACTAGCTACTCCATATTGCTTACAAGCTTCTTGCCACAACTGATAAGCTAACTGAATATATAAGAAAATTTTGAGCAAAATCACTCAACATGAAATTCAAAAGCCAACTCCTCACCATATAGTCACAATGTACCCATTTGTTTAAGTCTTGTGAGTCATCATCAAGTCGTACAATAGAACCATCAATAAAACCAGTTTTCACCTTTGATCTTAACCCTAGCTTCATAGATCTAGTTCACGAGAGATAATTACTACCATTAAAGATTATATTTCCTATTGCATTCCCAAATTATTTGATCCGAATAGGAAATAAGGATCATTAACAACTAGATCAGCATTGTTATTCATTAGCCATAACTGGAGGTTGTTCATGTAATTGAATTGAAACCCTAACCATGTAATTCGACAAAACAGAGAGGATTAGAAGAGTACCTGCTCTGATACCATGTTAAAACCTTGTGATTTCGCCAATAATCCAAAAAACCCTAATTAAGCGATGAAAGGAAAAAGTAAAGAGAATGAGGAAAACTCCATTTCAATATAGATCTAAAACTAAGTCATGTAACTCAATCATTGATATAAAAAAACAAAGTTTGGTATTTATTCCTAAACTAAAGAGTCTAACTAATTTGTAACCGTACACCAATGTAAAAATGACAAGTGTTAGCCTACCTTATTGACACGTATGCTAAATACAAGTAAGAAATAATCTACTAAACTACATAAGCTTAACACAAATAACATGCTTTCTGCAATTAACCATCTTGATTTTGGATTCAAAAGTGAAAAAAAAAATGCATGTAAAGAGAGTAAAACACCCATATCTAAAACACAATTTAAGTAATTAGAAGGCATATTAAAGCTAAGAGTAAAATGACAATTTGAAAATTTCATTAATTATTTCAATTGCAAATAAAGTAATTTACTAAAATAGGCTCACCTATAATTAAGAATGAATATTTAAGTGAATTAACATTTGTAGATATTTTAAATGTGGAAATTGACCAATTATCCTTTAACGTTGTCATATCTTTAGTCAATTAGGAATGAAATTGTATTTTGAGATGTGGAAATTAGATTTGTATTAGATATTCATCTAGTATGTAAACTTACCATAAATGGCATCATTATTGTTTCAATTGTGAGATTTAGAAGGAGTTATTGCTAATAAGCCTAATGCTACTAGCCTTTCTCATGAGTGTGTTAGCATGTCTAAGAAAAGTTGAAGGCGGATGTATCTATCCAATGATCTCTACTCGAAACTTACCAAATTAATTCTCCCCATATCATCCCTACTATAAACTAAACTCCCTAAATCTTGTCATATAGCTTAAATAATCAAGCCCAAATAAATGATAGGTCTAACTCAATATTTAATGTAGTAATTTTAGCTCTCTACAAAGATAAATAAAAGAGCGTCTAGATATTAGAGCCAAATCTCAAGAAAAACTTATTCATGTGTTTAGATGTCTCAACATTAATAGAAATAAAGAATAGTACTAAAAAAAGTATAAAATAAGAAAGTAAAGAGTAAGTGATAGTGTAAAAATAGAAGACCTTCAAGTAAGAGAAAATTGTAAACAACATTAGCATGATTATTAAAATTGTGAGTTATAAGTATAATTTTACGAGTTTATAATTTTATAATTTTTTTTTTCAATTAAAATGAATGTAAAATTATTTATATACAGACTTTTGATAAAATTATAAATTTTAATATACAATTTTACAAACATACGATTTTACTAATTATTTACGATTGTATGCATTCAAACAAATAGTAAAATTGCAATTTTAATAACTATGGTAATTAAAAGATAATTTAGAAAGACAAATTTTCATAAAAGATTCTGACCATGATCTTTTCTCGAATTATTCCTATGTCAGAATAGATTGTATCAGCATTTAAATTACCAGTTGAGAATCATCAATGATCGGTGATGTACTCATCAACTACCATTTGGATGATATAGGAATAACAAACCAAAGAGTACACTTATCCTTCCCTACGAGATTAATCTAATGGGACCATGTCCTTGAAAAGAAACACACCTAGCAAGCTAGAGTTTAAATTAGTCATATTCAACGTTTTCCTCATTCAAGGGTTTCTTTTGCTTAAGAAACTCTGCTTCAATACCCCGTTCTTTTATTTATTATATTTAGATGGCCTACTTTAAACTGTTAGATAACGAAGCTTCTGCTACCCCGACCTGTTCCATCTAAATCCCTTATTCAAACCCTTTGCATCATTTAATAATCCTCTTACGCAATCTGTTTGAAAGGGTGGATGTTTCTTTGCTCTATATATACTCTGCATGGATTTGCATTGGATATCACAAAGCAAAGTAATAACAACAGATAGTCGACCATACACCATCGATCATTTCTTCAAACCTTAAGAACCGATCCTTCCGTTTGTAGTATACATTGGAGGACACAACATTCATCAGCATGTCTCGTTTTCTCTTTTGGTTGGCATTATTCGCTTTAGCTGTGTTAGCATCCTCAAAAATCACTTCGGCTGAAGTCGTGGAACACTCATTTCATGTAATGCATGCCATAGTTTAGCCTTTAATTTCTTTCACCACATATCTAGATATATATCTATATATATATATATATATATATAAATATATGTATATGTATATGTATATTAATTATATATGTTTATATATATATATATATATATTCAAGAAAACGTTAAACGTTATTCGATGTTTTCAAAGTACTTTTTAAATAACAAAAATATTCGTCTTTACAAGTACTCACTTGTAAACCTAGAAAAATTTCTTGTCGTATGAAAATCATATATAATTCATTTGGATGGATTGTAAAGATAACCACTAGACATGTCTAGGGCGCATTTGTTTATAAAAGCCTAATTCTATATAAACTCATAAAGTTTTTTAGTAATATTAATATTCTACTATATATTATTTACGTCTCGTCATTTATTATTTATTTTAGGTGAAAAATCTGACAGTCACCAAGTTGTGCCGTCGACAAGTGATCACTGCGGTGAATGGAAGCCTTCCGGGACCGACCATACGCGTGAGAGAGGGCGACACTCTTATTATTCACGTATATAACGACTCTCCATATAACCTCACCATCCACTGGTAATAATAATGATATTTCTCAAACAAAGCTTATTTTCTTTGTTTTCTTTTATATATATATATATATTATATGGTGTCCAAAGTCCAAATAGTTTTGACTTCCATTAAGAAGTCTATCAAACATGTGATATTAGTTCCAGCTGTTTTTCATCAATATTGATCAGAAAAATAAAGTCAATTTATTATATAATTTATGCAATGATCTTTAAGGGTTTTACGTGGAGACTTCTCCCAACAACTCCCTATATGTCAATTATATTTGGTATTTACTTGCTCTATACACATTGAAAACAGGCTTTTATAGCCTCCAAAGGAAGAAGCTGATAAACAAATTAGTGTAAAATTATCTACGATACTTGAAAGTCAAATAAACAAAATTTTTTGAATTTTCCATATATTTTCTTTTTGACGGTAACCGTATATACTAACACATTTGTAATTTGTTATTGTGCTACAAAAATTAAAGTTGATAACTTGAAAATGGATAAAATATGTGCAGGCATGGGGTGTTTCAATTCCTGAGCGGATGGGCAGATGGACCTGAATACATAACGCAATGCCCAATTCGTCCAAAACATAGCTACACCCACAAATTTAAAATCACCAAACAAGAAGGAACTCTCTGGTGGCATGCTCATTCCTCATGGCTTCGCGCAACTGTGTATGGAGCAATCATCATCCGCCCTAGAAAGGGACATTCATATCCCTTTCCCAAACCTTATAGAGAAATCCCCATTGTACTTGGTTAGTATTTTTAATCTCTCTAGAAAATGTTGGCGATGCTGTCAACATAAAAAACCTTACTTGCAATTGTCTAAAAACTTATTAATATATTTTAGGTCTGTAAAGTTAAAAATGTATCATAATTTCATGACATCCATCCATACTCGAATATAGGGTTTGTCATAATGTATAAAAATTTCCATTGGAGAGTATAGATATGTGTGTATATATATGCATGCAGCATGTATTTTTGTATATGTGTATATTTATGTTATTCTATTGCAAGTAGTCTATTTTTACACGTTTTAACAAGCTTAATCGATGTAATGGTCCTAATTTAATTGATAGGAATTTGAAAGTATTATAAAATTATTGTAAACAATCAATTTGCTTTGCTGGCTTCTGTTATTCTATTTTTTATTCACTTTTAGTTGCGGAAATTCATTAATAAGATGATCACATACAGGAGAGTGGTGGAATGGAAATGTTATTGACATAGAGAACAATGCATTAGCAACTGGTGGAGCCCCTAACATTTCTGATGCTTACACTATCAATGGCCGACCTGGAGATCTCTATCCCTGTTCTCAGAAGCGTAAGTAGTAGAAACCTACAATCTTAACTTTAAAAAATAAATAAATTATTATTTAAAGGAAAAACATGAAATTCAACATCTATATATGTACAGATTTTTTTATAGTTTTTAACATTAATAATATACTTTTTAGAAAAGCAAAACTATAAAAATACTAAAAATTTCTTCGATTACTCTACCAGAACATCCATGAATATTTTGCTTTTTTTTTTTTTTTTTTTTTTTTTGTCTTTATTGTTAAAGTGCTCTGCTCCTAATAATTATTTTGTCTTTCAAATGGACAGAAACATACAAATTGAAAGTGATCCAAGGAAAGACCTATCTTATAAGGATCGTCAATGCTGCACTCAATAACCAACTCTTCTTCAAAATAGCTAATCATAAGATGACAGTTGTCTCCGTCGACGCCGCATACACCAACCCCTACGTGACAGACGTGGTGCTTGTCGCCCCCGGTCAAACCACCGACGTACTCATCACGGCCGACCAGAACCCAGGAGCATACTACATGGCAGCTAGCCCCTATGTAACCGTACCCAATGCAACATTTGACAACACCACCACCAGAGGAATCCTCATCTACGAAGATGCCCCTTCTAAAACCCAAACCCCTATAATGCCTCAACTTCCAGCTTTTAACGACACTCCCACAGCCCACAAGTTCAACAGCAACATCACCGCCCACGTTGGTGCACCCCACTGGGTCCCAGTCCCACGCGACGTGGACGAACACATGTTGGTGACCGTTGGATTGAGCCTAGCACCTTGTCCACAGAACGCCACTTGTAGTGGTCCCAACGGGCAGAAATTTTCTGCCAGCATGAACAATGCTTCCTTCCAATTCCCTACCAAACTGTCCATCTTACAAGCTTTCTTCTATAAAGTCAACGGGATTTACACCACCGATTTCCCGAACAAACCACCCGTGAAATTCGATTACACGAATTCGAATAACAGCAATAACCAAGCTTTGTTATTTGCACCAAAGAAGACTAGCGTGAAGAAGGTCAAGTTCAATGCAACCGTTGAGGTTATCTTTCAGGACACATCTCTCATCTCCGTAGAGAACCATCCAATGCACATTCATGGGTTCAACTTCCATGTGTTGGCTCAAGGTTTTGGCAACTTTAACCCAGCAACGGATCGCAAGAAGTTTAATCTTTTCAACCCACAAATTCGCAACACCATTGGTGTCCCTGTTGGTGGTTGGGCTGCCATTAGATTTACAGCTAATAATCCAGGTGATTTTCTTCTTAACTATAATAGAGAATCTGACTATTAAGTCAATCATTTGCCATGTCAGCTTACATCCTCTCACTTGTGATGCAAAGGGTTTAATTGGTAATAACGTAGCACGGTATATCAATAAAATTTAACTTATAAAAATATAGATTCATTATAATTAATTAATATTAATAATTTCTTTTTTTCTTTTTTACTTTCAACGTCAATTACATGTCTTATGAAAAAATAAGTATGCAAAAAGAATAAAAGATTGTTATTTTAACACTTGACATATATATCATGTAACAACGATTATTGGTCTAAAACTAGGAATATACTTTTGATCATTTGGTGAAGATTATTCAAGTTGTTTTATTTGAATTTTGTTCCAGGTGTATGGATCGTACATTGCCACTTGGACGTGCACCTACCATGGGGCCTAGCCACCGCCTTTGTTGTTGAAAACGGACCGACGCCATCGTCCAGATTGCCCCCACCACCCCATGATCTTCCTCGTTGCTAGAAATTTCAAATTTTTCGTTAGCCATCAAAATGTCATTACTAATTGTGTTTTTCTTAGTTTAGCTCATTCATTGAGTTTCACTGAGTATTTCGTTTTCATTCGTTAAAAGAGTCAGGGAAGTCTGTAATAAACTTGGATTTTTCTATGGTCCCTTCAATGTTTTTCATGGGATCGGCGTTACAATTTATCACACCGTTGACTTAATATTCATTAGATCTAAAACTTTAAGATTATTATGTTTTTAACCATCTAGATCTAATGGATAATAAGTGAACGGTGAGATGAAAAGCTAAACCGATCCATCAAAATAATAGACGGAACCGTAGAAGTTTTCAATAATCTTTAGCGATTTGTCATTGTATTTTATTCCATTTGTTGTATGAAGTGATGGAAGATCACATTCTTTCTATACAATTAATTAAAACTTTTAATTGCATATCATACTTTTTCGTCTTTGGTTTTTTTAATGAATTATCCAGATTCATATTTTAACGTCGATATGATTTATCTTCACTCGAAGCAACTTTTCTAGGGAGATGCAACAAAACATAAATAACAAGTTAGAAATTACATGAACTGCCACTGAAGGTCGAATAGGACAATTAATAGAGAACAGTCAAGCCTGAAACCACAACTTATGGCATCTAAAGTAAGGGCACCAGAGAGCTCTCTGCTCCAATGGTTGTGAGAAGACTTCGTAACTACAAGTCAAATAGTGCCCCTCAATAAAAATTTGGATATTGTTGGCATTAATGAGGATAGGGGAAAGGGCAGGCTTATATTGCTAAGCCAGTCAGTCTAGGTACAATACCCTAAATAAAATAAACTTTAAAAATAAAATAAAATAAAGGAAGAAAGAAAGAAATAACCTCGTGGTGAAAGAATTTTATGAAATTCGCTATAGAGGATGCGTTTTGTTTTGCATCAACTTAGTCATACTTTGGAGGAAAAAAGAAGAAAAAAAGAACATATTGATTGTGTGTTTTAACAACTTGTATTTCGCTTAACCAAAACCTCTAATAAAAGCTCTAAAAATAGCACAACTACCAAAGTGTTTTTAAAAAATGCACCTCCCACAAGTAGGAAAGATGCAAAACCATGCAAATGGGGAAGGGATTGGAGTTACCATATTTAAGTCACTACTAAAATTAAATATATATACATTTTATGTTTATGAATATATATATATATATATAAAGATTTTGTAAACAAGAGTATGCATAACATTTTTCAATAGTTAATAAGATAGACTCTGTTTCTCTTTATAGATTTCTAAAAAGAGAATCCTCTCTATTTTAGAGAGTGGATCACACCATTAGAGGGTTCGTTAATAGTCAGCTACTTTTTCTCTCTCTTATGCATTCCTTTTTGTGTGCATTTCATGAATTATAGCATCATTCAAATGCATTTTCTAATGCTAATTCTAGATCTAAGCTCTTTAGATCCACCTATCATCATCTTTCCATGGTTCCATTCCTATCATTCATGTATCGGGAGGGAGTTAGTTTCATCTATTATGCATTTGTCCATACTTGTTTCATCAACATCATAGTGGAGACTCGTTACAACTATATGCTCATTTCATCAAAAATTTATTACAGTCATGTAAATCAGTAACACACTCAAATATACTCTTCAACACTACAATCTTTGTCCCTTATTTCATCCATTTTATGCTCATAGGTCTTGTTGTCAAGTCTTTCATCCCTTCTTCCTTTGTATTATTTTAATTGCTTAGTAGCTAATAGGAATTAAGGTTCGATTCCCTATCCTTAAGCTCATGGATTCATTGTGCTAATCCTTGGAGTTCTTTCTCAACAATTCACCATAAGGAGGCATGTCTCCTAAAGAAGAGCAACCTACTAGAGAACTTGAGCTTCTACTAATATTTTACCATCTCTTCGATGAAGGGGACTAACCTCCTAGCTAATTTGAACAGCTTACCAATCTGACTTACCCATTTACAAACTAGAGTTGTTCAAATATGACTAACTTGCAACCTTGCTATACGGATTGTGTAATGTTGCATTGGAAGTGTAACCATTCATCCATTAACACATGTTCTGACATCACTTGATAGTATACTATTTATATGCATATATTCTTTATGTAGTAATCTAATTTTACTCTTTTGTAAACTTTAAGGTAATTAAGATTAGTAGGACATTTTGCATTTTTTTTCTCTTGTGATTGTTAACCTAATTAACACATATGTAAAGGCCATTTGTTCACTTAGCCAAAATCATCTGAAATTGAATATTCACTCGCTTTCTTCTACCTTTGGTTCGTGGATATAACACCTAGTTACCCCAAGTCTGAAGTTGTTCTTATCATCAAGTTGGTATTACATTCTCTCTTAGCTAACTTAAATATTAGAGTGATTGTATTAGAGCAACCTGTCTCCATCACCTAAAACTTATGTATGTTGCTTGTGAAAGCCCTATCTAATTCCACTAATTGAGGAAATCCCCTAGATCAGGCATAGTCTTATGGTAAGGACTAAACACCTAAACAAATAATTTTCAAATTAACTTGCATATTAGATTAAATTTTATAAGTGAACCTTATTTTGACTAGATTCCACAAAGATAAGTTTAACTCAAACTTATGATTATCAATGCAATGTTATAGAACCAACCTAAATAATTTTTTAATTCACCTTGAAAGCTTGATTTTTGAAAGGATTTCCTCTAAAATTAGCTTAGAAAATAAATTTAACTTACCTCAATCGGGCCTAACTTATATAATGGAACTTAGTCAAATGTATTAACCAAATATGTTTAACTAGTGGAGTTGGACTTTCAAGGATTTAGAGCCAACATTTCTTCCAGATTTATGAAATTTGGTAGTTAAATCTTATTACTAGCAAAGCCTATTATGCATATCATTAAACCCCCAGTAAACTGTTTGTATTTCCATCATCACCTTCTATGTTGTCAAAACCTCTTTTATCTTTGTTAAACAACCTTCCATATTTTCTCAAATACTTTTTACATTCCTTGGTATTCTTAACAATCAATTCCAATTTTCTATCATGTTCTTGCATATACCTTCTATCTTCATTTTATCTCAACAAAATATTCCAATTAACTTATATATTATTATGAACACTTAAAAAACACATCAATAAGCATATTCAATATTTTTTATTATCAAAAACATATTATAGAGAACTTAATACAATCCAAGATTCACACTAGTTGATATCAAAATAAGTCGAATCTTCATCCTTATGCTTAGAAATGTCATTATAAGGAGCATGTTTTGATTGTAATATATAAGAGTTTGAAAGAGGCATAACAACAATAAGTCTTGTCTCTCACTCAAGCAACATTATACAACCATTACATGCCTTAATGTAAAAGTTCTAACTGCATATATCATCGATTGATTCAACCATGTGCATAATATTCTCTACATTGTCCTCATCAATAAAGAAAAATACTAAATAAAAATCTCACCTAACAAATCTCCTAGGATATAGAAAATTTATGAAACATCTTTACTTGATGAATACTCAGGTCAATTCTAATACTTATGAATATTATATAGAAAAGCCCTTAATAATTTGCATCAACTTATAATTTTTCTAATGGTTTGCTATCATCATATAACCCTGCATCATTATAGAAAATATTTCTATGGGCATATATAAGAAACTCTGACAAATTTAATGTTTCAACTAACTTAAGTGAACAAGTTAGAATTTGAAATTAGTAAAAACTTTACAAGTATCATTGGTCTATCTTTTTAGTTCGGACTAAACATAATTCACCAACTTCAACATTTGAAATTATTAAGAATAAACAATTTTACTATAGTTTCCAAAGGGAAAGTCAACAAAAATTGTCCAAATATATGGGAAAATTCATACAAAATTTTTAATGAGAAAATAATAAAAAAAAAAGTTCCAACTTTTGGCAACAACCAGTTTAAGCATCAATGGATATGTACAAAAGAAGAGTGAAAGGGGTGTAATAGGGATGTGGAGAGTGCAATAGCAAATTGAAGCAAACTATGATGTGAGTCATCAATAACATGCTTTGATTTAGAGGAAAAATCATGTTCTACTTTGAGGTTTAGGGAGTGTATGTGCTTATGTGTTGGTGTTTTAGGGTGTTGAATGGGAAAGCACAAGTTGTAGATGTAAATAGTACAATAAAATACGGTTAGTTATTGAAATTATTTGTGACTAAAGTACACCTTATAATGGGGTTATAAGTTGTTCAAAAACGCTAAAAGAACCTCGAAAAAACACATGGTTAAAGCGCATTTTAATCAACACACAAATTTTACCTACATATATTATGCAAAATTTAAATTTAGGGCTACAATGGTGAAAATACATATTAAATGCACAAAAGCATAACAATGATCATAAGTATTGATGTTACTATACATGACCCAAAGGTTATAGATAGTAGTAATGATTCAAGGTGAAATGAATCATTTTTTTTTTTTCCCTTTAGGTTCAAGAACAAATGCCTCTAGCCATTTAGTCAAAATTAAAGTGACTTATAAATATATGATTATGATAAGATGCTCTATCTCCTCAATATCAAGTCTACATCGTCTAGTAAACCAAGAAAAAGAAACTAGTTAAATGTTGATGCTTAATGCATCACAAAATTAAAGGTGATGATAGATGAAGAAATCAAATTACATAGTAATTAGTTCTTAATTCACAACCAATTTGTGATTTGTACGACAATGGGCTATGAGTTAATAAGTTTGCTTCCAAATCACATAGTGGTTACATGTATGTTGGAAATAAAAATCAATCAATAAAGAAAATTCAAGAAAGTTATAAAATAGGATTGAAAGCAATTGATCAAGAAGAATTTAACAAGTTTTATAATAGCATCAAGAATTTTGAGAAAGACCGTTCTACTTTAATAAAAATAATTTGTTGCATTTTTATGGTCTCATAGCTAAGAAAGAAAAGATGATTATTAGGAAATAGCTATAAGGATTCCAGTCATATCGTATGAGAAAATGGATTACATAACTTAAGATGCTATTTTTGAATCGTCATATGACCATTCAAGAAAGTCATTCGTGTGGCATGTAAGTTTCTAAGGATAAAGTATAAGTGCATGTATTTTATATATACATATACCCTACTTCATAGTTATGAAATTTTCGATTTTGTCGAGAATTTGAACGTATAGAATTGTAAAATCATACGAACTAGTAGAATCACAAACTTGTAAAAGTATAAACTTAAATTTTCCAACTTTGAATGACAATTTTATCAGAAGAATGCCATAATCCAATCTTCATACAATATCACTACCTGACCTAATTGTTGTATATGGTTAGAGCTATCCTTCTCCTAATTTTGTAAAGGTAAATTGTGATGCTTCTCTAGATACATAGTCACAAAGTGGTGGCGTTAGAATAATTTTTCAATACTCTTCTAGACACCTTCTTTAAGCTACAACTATCCCAGTATTGACATCTGATGTAGCTATGAATGAAGCATTAGCAATTAGGGAAAGTTTATCTATAGCGAAGAATAAAGGGTAGCAACAAGTTTAGATTGAATTAGATTCTTAAGTGTATGCTACTGCTATTTCATGCCCCTAATCTACATCATGGCGACAATTTGGGATTATTCAAGATATTTTATTTCTAAAATCTTTCTTTCGTACTTATTTCATTTCCTTTGTTAGTAGGCAAGCTAACACTTGTGCCCATTAGGTAGCTGCCCAAGCTAAAAGCAGGATGTGCTATAGTTTCTAAGCTAAGAATCCCCTACCCCAACTGAAACATTTGTTATTCGTTAACTGATGTTCTTATCCTTCGAACATTTCTTCTTGTTAATGAATGATTGTTGTGTTTGTTCCACAAGAAAAAAAAAATTATAATTATATTAAAAGTTTATAGTTAAATGATTTGATATCTATTTTAGCTATAAAAAGTTTAATAAAATTATAAACTCGTAAAATCATACGATTTGATTGACGATTTCAATAATTACGCTCCTTTTGTTTCCTATCTTAAAAGTATGAAGTCATTTTGAACACGGCCAGGAATAAAGCAATAATAGAAGTGACATTTTCATATAATAAATCATGTACCGCATTTATTTATTTATTAAAGAAAAAAAGAAAATGACAATCCACTCTCTTCCTCAATCACATATATAAATTTTCAGCCAATTAAAAAAGAAAAAAAAATACAAAACCCAACAGCAAATGAATATATTCCCTCGATATCCAGTTTTCAACGGCCTCAGGAGTCAATTTTAATTCGTGTGGTTAATTAATTATATGATTACATCAAAGTTGGAGAAGGAGCATGAGCCAAAGATTCTTCATCAAGTGATGATTCGGATGATTCTGGACCAGGTGCAGCACTAGAGCTCGTAAGCTTTTCAAGCGATGATTCGGATTCGGACGATGCTGGGCCAGATACAGCACTAGAGATCTTAACCTTATGAACAAGTGATGATTCGGTTGGTACTGGGCCAGGTGCACCACTGGAGCCCATAAGCTCAAACATGGAGCGATGAGGGTTTGCAAGGTGTACCTCACAAAGATCTGGCAAATATACTCCTGTACCAAATTATATATCATTTTTTATATTGCACAAGTTATGCTCATTTATATTTACACTAATTTATACAATATTACATACATTCACATATATTTTCAAAAATAAATTTTCTTCTGCTTAACTTTTTTCCATTTTCCTCACTTTACTCCATTAAAAATATATATAATCATGTATCATACTATAGCAATGTAACGAGGTTAAATTACATATCAAATGTTATTCAAGATTTACAGGGAAAAAAATGTAAAATCATTTGAAAAACAAAAGCCTAAAATTTCAGAATATTCTTCGGTTACGATATAAGACATATACTCTTTTCTTTTTTTTTTTTTTTTTTTGCTTTTAATTTGCGGAAATATTGTTAATTAACACGAGGGAAAGAAAAGGGGTACCTTCTGCGGCGGCCAAATTGAAGTAGAGATCAGCAATGCTGGGGCAGTTCTGGTAGCAATCAGAAGAGCAAAGCTTGGAGGTGAATTGTGCCTCAAGGAATGCGTCGGAGGATATTCCGACCGACTTCCTATCGACACCGCAAGCTCGGACACATCGGTCATTCTCAATGTATCCGGCGAATTTCTCTGCAACCACCTCGGATGTACTGCATCGGTACTCCACGGTGCCATCTCGAGAAACCGAGGTTTCCAACGCGCACCTGTTGCCCGATGATGCTACTGCGAATGCGCACACCTCCTTCGGGACATCCTCGCAAACAATCTTAGCTGCACGCATCACACAGATTATATCATTAAAATTTTTTATGTACTACATTAACATCATTACGCTGTTTATGAAAACAGATGTCTTATGATATAATCAATTACCAAGAGCTGCATGGAGGGAGAGAGAGGAGATGAAGAGAACCAACAAACATTTTCCTGAGAAAGACGCCATTTGAGAGAAAACTATGCAATTTGTTGACGTGTGAAAGGGACTTCCTTTTGGTTCTTTTTTTTTTTCTCCTTCTTCTTCTTGTTGTTTTGGGATTTCAGAGGAAAGAAGAGACTTATATATTGAGAGGTGGTGAATCAACTCAACAGGACTCTTTATTCGAAAACTGTCCTTATATAGGATTCTAAGAAAGCGGTCACGCTAGACAAGCCGGCTTAAGAGTCTTTTTATTCGGGGGGGTTGTTCTGTTCCTTTTTTTGGTTTATGGGGCGGTCGGCCACAAAGGAAAACCTCTATAATCAGAAAGAGAGAGAGGGACTTGACTCCTATAGATTTCGGCTGATACGTGCTGTCAAGTTCGGAGAAAAATAGACTACCTAAAACATGACGTGCTTGTCATGAAATATGTGTATATATATATTATATTATACTTTCTTTAGACCACATAATACTGAAGTTTTGATATTTCCTCTCCATATATTAATGCATATATCTGCAAAAGAAAAGTCGATTATTATAATTAATTGCTTCTTAGGGCTATACTTAACTGACTATTGTAAGGATGTTTTCATTAGATATATAGGTTAAATAAAACTTTAGGTGTAAATAACACTCGCTAACAACGCCTAACATGTGTTTTTTTTTTTTTTTTTCATGTTTTTAGATTATTAGACACTAATAATAAGCGTCATGCTTTTGGAGGAAGTGACATAGTTGATACCATTAATATCAATAATATTACCAAGTCGGCCCATCCACAAAATATATATATATTATACATGTAGATTGTTTAGAAAACTGGTGATTTGGGTCGAGTGTTATATGCTAAATGATGCATCCAGATTTGATTTATTTGACTACCAAACTTACATCATTCATTCCTTCGACTTATAACTCGATGAAAATTATTCAGCATATCATAACTCCAAACGATATTTATTTTAAGTTATAATTAGTTAGGATGTTTATATCTAAATTTCTATGATTCCGTACTCAGTAAAACCACCATAAAATTGATTATTAGCGAAGAAATACTATTCATGGATGAGGAATCAAATAATCAACGTAATTGTCTAATATTAAAGCTAAGCAATTCATAACAATAGTTATCAAAATAAGTATTAAGAATAGATATTTTAATTTGAGTAGTGATGCTGTCAACCAAGGGAAAGGTTGATACGATCAGAGAGGAAGTAAAATGTCTAAATTATTGTTTATTCGTATTTTTGTCTTAAAACATTCTTTAGTATGACAAAGAAATACGTTATGCTGCCTCTTGATTGCAGGAGATCCTGTTTGCATTATTATTATTATTATTATTATTATTAT